>NW_023607244.1:5000-20000 GCF_013339725.1 Rhipicephalus microplus
TTGCAGTCAGTTTTCTTTTCGTCTTTTTTTCATTTCATTTCACTTTATTTTCAATTCCAACACGATCGCAATTATTCGCCAGAAATTTTATTCCTTTTTAATAAAGGTGTCGCTCTCTCTACGCATCTCCAGGAAGTGATTGGTGAGTGGGCGAAGCGGGGTCCTAAGGTCAATAATGTCAACATTGAGGTTGCCGATTAGTATACATAAAAGGCTTGTGCTTGGAGGTGTCTGTATTGTTCTGTCACAATTATGATTGATATTAGTGTATTGTTAAACTTTTTTGTGTCTCACTCAAATTATTCGAGGGTGGCCTCATTTAATGTAAATTGAGTGACATAAAATGACAAAGAGCCGACGAGAAAACTTGGTCATAAGGTCTACATTTATTGTCTACGCTGTAGTCACTCATTAGTATAAATGATTTGTGCTTATAGGTGTTGGCATTGCTCCACCCGTCAAGATCATCATAATTTTCGTATATTGTAAAACTTTTTCATTCACCTACACACGTATCTTTTCACTATAGGTACAGTTTTATGTATATAACAGTGGTCAGTGAGCATCGAAGACCAAGCTAGGTTCTAAGGTTCATAATGTCAACGTTAACGTTGCCGACAAGGAGCTTGTGCTTCTAGAGGCGTGCTTCATATTACTATGTCACAATTGTGATTGATATTAGTTGTTCACCCTTTTTCTCTGTCCTAAGTCCGCGAATCTCTCCGCGTAGAACACGGACATGGAGTGACAAGCCCAAGGCATAAAGTGCTTCGCCCTTAAAATTTCCCTAAGACTGAACGGGTGAGCTGACGTCCCAACATACCTGCGGCAGCGTTCTATAGAAGAGGCTCCCAAAAAAGCTTGTCCAGACATAATATTATAACCTAGTGTTTCGAATGGTATTCATCACTCCGACAAATGAATTAACGTGTTAGAAAAAAAAACGGCGATCGACAATTTTATCTACGCTTCACAATTTAGGCTCAATGCTGAGATCACCAGACCAGCATTGAGCCGATAAACAATTAGGGCAAGTAAGCATTTAAATAAATGGGAAAATAGTTTCTTCACTTACTTCCGGTCGCGATGAAGTTAAAATTTTCGGACAATGGGATAAGAGCTATTGATATTCTAACAAACTAGCTATAGGCTACATCGAAAAAATGAACTTTGAATGTTTGCACGTGTTCTCAATCTGGTGATAGTTAAGCGCCATACACGATTAATTGCTGAGCTAGTTAGTTACCGAACAAATAACAAAAAATAGTGCGCGCTAAGCAGGCGAGGACAAGACGGACGAGACAATTCTCCTCCATCTATTCACCAATACGTTACTGTGCCCGGCCGCGCTTACGAGTTTGGCTGTTCCCTTTTCGGCCTCTGCCAGCAGTACTGTGTGGAGGTGGCTGACACCTACCACGTGGTATGGACATGCCAGCTCGATCCTTTACCGCCAAATTCCAATCCTAAGAGAGAGGACTGGAACGCAACCCTTTTTTGCTGCCAGAACCTTCCGGCCCAACAAGCCATGATCCGGCGGGGCAGGACAGCGGCTAAGACCGATGAGGTCCACGAGTAGGCTCTCCACCTTTTACTGTAGGAAAGCTGACCCGCTAGCGACTGATTTCTCTTGAAACCTCTCCTGTTTTAATAAATATTTACCAGCACTACCAGGCGAGATACAAAACACGCGTTTGCGTATTAATAATGATGATATTCTTCTCACGTGGCTCCTCCCCACACTAGAAGACGTACCAAGAATTGTGCACGTGAAATCTTTCGCGTTGTCTTCGTTTGGGTAGCACCGTACTATTTGTGATCATTTATAAGACCCCACTATGGGCCAACTTGGCGAGACTGTTTATATCGAATTCAAAAATAAGGATTTATGACCAGGCTCCGAAATCTACCTCAAGTGAAGCTACATGTAAGCAAATAATAATCAGAGAATTTTAGCAGACCTCGGATTCGTGCGGGGGGACGGGGGTAAAGATGTTATACAGCTACTATTGAAAATCGAGCGAGTTGGTTTGTCTTGATTGAACTGGTATATATTACGAAACAAAATGACCGTGAAGACCAGCCGATATCTCTGCCCTGTTGTGTTGGTCTGCTCGGCCTTTTCTTCCATCCCATAATGCACTATACCAGTGCAAGTACGATGTACAGCTACGCGCGGCACTGTGGTTCTGGACAATAGGCATCCTGCGCCCGCTCTCTTGCAGGTCGGGGCATATGCATGCTTCCACAGTATCTATCCCTAAATTGAGACGACAGAGTCGCGCGCTTTACTCAAGGGTTGCCAAATTAGAATCCCTGCTCTGGTGGTGCCCCGAATTACGGGCTGACGACGATGCTACAGTCCAATGGGCTCGCAACGTTGTGGAGAGCGGCCCACCTGTCCTGACGTCGAGCTGTCCGCTGCATACTGACTGACACCCACGAATCACCTAAAAAGTTTCTCAATTCAATTCCATTACGATTCTGGCAAAAAATTGTGAATGCAAGTATGAAATTCTTACTCGCCTGCAGGGAAGAAAAGGAAAACCAAGTCACACTACTCGACCAGGTCCAGTACACTGCTGGGGCCAGTGGATCCTAAGGCTAGCCGCTGCACCCACATGTTTTTCACAACTTCTCTCATTAAACGTTTTTTCAAATTTTATATAAACATGAGGAGTCGCTGTAGGAAACGTATTTACCAATTTCGTGTGACGTGAAATGATAAAAGTTGTTGCGATACACCATGCAGTTCGACGCTTAGGGAATAAGAATTTCCGTCATGATGACCTCGGAAGTTGTGAAATACATGTATTGGTACGTTTTTGTTCCATCCCCATGACGGCACGTGCAAAGAAACACACGGAAGTAGGTGAGTCGCAGCCGAACGCCTAAAGGTGAATAAAAAAAATTTAACTTTCGTTCCTGCTGACTGAGTATAACTTGCGGTAGGCGCAGATGTGCTATAAGTTAAGTGGGTAGCAGAGAGCTCAGATTTCCCTGTACCCGTATTATGGTTTAGAAAATAGAATAGGCAGAACTGTAATCGCAGAAAAAGTAAGCGATTCAGTAATCGCAGAAAAAAGTATAGGGAGAACCACAGAGTGTTTTAGCTACACGAATTTATTTTATTGACGGGATCAAGACAATTTGTAATATGATGAATGTAAGACTAGTAGTGTCATTGTAGAAGTGAACTAACAGAGTAGACCCTCTGAGTAAGCTCAACCAAACAAGCCTAAAAATATAAATCAATAAAAAATAATTTCTATGCAGCGATAGAACATTCCTTGATACTACAATCATATGTAACTGTTTTTGTTCAGTGTTACACTCTGGCTGTGCCTTAATTAGATTCGATAAAACAAATTGCTTACGAAGCACTCTGACGTCAAGATGATACCGCATTGCGCGCAATGCATTTACGAGCCAGGTGTTGAGGCTGCACGCTGACGCAATGCAGCGATTGCGTATCTGACATATATCGTCAGGTCTCTGTGGAACTAGACGAGCTTCTTGACGGTGCCGAGCAGGAGAACGATGTCGGGTCTTCTCTTGAGCATCAGCAGCATGAAGGGCCGATCGACCACGAAGTGCGACGTGGAGCGGGACGGCTCGTCGAGGGCGGTGCTGTTGTTCATGCCGCTGGAAGAGTCGGCTGTCGGGGAGGAAGGAGACGACGGAGACAGCGCCCCTTCCGGCGTAGTACTGGTGGGACAACTGGCAGGACGCCGACGGTGGAGTAACCGTCCCACTGACAACGTCGCGACTGATTGGAGGAGGCGAGACATCGTTGTCCGAGTCCACAGCACCTTTCCGGTTGGCGTGCAGAACGGCTACGTGACGTGCGCCCGAGAGGTGAGCGTCTTCCGCCTTGCTCAGGTACCTGAGTGTGAAACGGAGGACGCACGAGTAACGTTGGGACGCGCGTTCGTTTTTCCTTTATCAAAGGGGGCCGATCAAAGAGGCAATGAAAAGCCACGTGAGGGCGGCAATCGGAACCTATGTGTTCCCGGGTAAGATCATGCTGCAGCTGCCATAGATTCTCGCAAGAATACCCAGAGGAAAATCTGGCTCCACCGTGCTAATCTGGCGCCACTCAATTTTTTAAGAGGCTGCTGTTAGAGTGCTGGAATGACGGTGTATGCATATTCTAGGCGCTATATATGCTTTTTTTTTGGCTGGTGTGATCGAGGCAGTCGGCTCAAAAGGTTGATATGACTGCGTAAATAACTTTCTCTAAAAACAAAGCTGCTGCGAGCTGATCTCTCCTGCACATATTAGATTCTAAAGTGAGAGCCAACTAACCTTCTTGGGAACACCAAATGGCAAAAGAAACAGATGACAAAGTGTCAGAGAGAACGCGGGCTTTGTCGCAGTGCCTGCTAGGTTTACGGGCCGTTTGTTACTTCTTACCCGTCGTAAAATTCAACATTGACGCAGAACTTTCAGTGAAAAAAAAAACAAGTTTTTTTGCAATGGCAAAAAATAGGTAGCTCAATACGCAATTTTTAATAAGAAATTAACCGTCTTGACGCAAGGAGCACTTTGCAACTAGACGCGTCTTCGGAGTGCCTGGGCTCCACTGGATCAAATTCAAGTCGAGTTCGAAGCTCACATATACTGTCGTTCCCTGGATCCAGCAGCTCACTAGCACCAGGCTCCCCTCTTGAAATTTTTTTAAGAAACTCCTATGGAGCTGCTTTGCGCTTTTCATGGAGGTGTCAATGACGTCAAATGGCCGTTATTTTCCTGCCGCACGTTTCCTGCTTACTTACCTAAATGGAGACCCGTAAAAGAACTCACCCATTTTCGCTTCTAAGACTTGCCACGGGTAGACAAGAAAATTGAAAACAACCAGAAAAATAGCGTGAAAAAAATAGTTACCCAAAGGAACGAATTCGGCTTGCTGAAAAAAAGACGTGGAGGCAATCGCGGCTACTACGGTGACCTCAAAGCGGTTATCATCTTCTATTACTATAAGTAAAAATGAAACAACCTTCTCACACCTCGCCTCCAATCAGTATCGTTTTATACGATTCGTTGGACACTAACTCAGCAGGTGGGGGGGGGGTGATGGCGGTCATTTTGTAACACGAAAAGTGTTTATGCCGGGATACACCCAAACTTACTGTTTCGGTCACGATTATGACATTGTGAACACGAACACGTGCCAATGACAAAGAAAATCGGCCCCGTATCTGCATTTTAATCTGCAATTGTCATCGAAAGACAATAGTCAATCGTGTTGAGAGAATGAGGAAAAATTTATTTTGATTGTTCCTGCGCAAGAAATAGGTAAATGGTATTCTGGAGGCAGTGCATTAGAGTGCCTCGACCGTGCAGCGGAGGTATACGAGCGCATCAAGTCACGTCCCACGTGAGACATGAGCGCTATCTGGCAGTTATTTTGAAAAACAAAGCGCGCAGCGTGCGCACCGGTATCGGAGGCGATAAGGTGTAGAACGCGAAGCAACGGGTAGGTGCCACCACCATGTCGTCGTAGCAAAGCGTTGAAAACACTTGCCTTTTCGTGCAAGCGTTGCATGGTCTGCGCAGTGTGATATACGCTATGGTCCTTAGAATTACTTTTGTATGCCTTTTTTTAGTAAAAGACGCACACACAGATTATACACTTATGGTGCCTCAGATATGCGCAATAGTTGCTTTTTACCTGACAATTGCACAAGTATGAACGCTGAATCTTGAGCAACATTGGTGGGTGCTGCGGATGGGGTCAGCCATTTGGGGTATCAACTGGTCTCTTTGGTTCCTTTTAGGGTATCGTTAAGGGTGGACAAACAGACAGACCAAAATATTTGCGTCAGAGGTCTCCAAGAAAGACTATCGTCTTTAAAAAAAGAGAAACATTTTCGTATCTTGGAATGGAACCCATGCCCCAAACCTCGCTCTGCAGCGCGCGGCCCTAAAGAACTCGACTGCAGAGCGGACTTTCTTCGCACTAACGGCGAGCTCTCGCAGAGTACAATCCAGCGGTTGCCATCACCAAACTTGGGGAAAGGTTCGAGCAGGTCCGTGTCAATTTGTTGAAAAAGGTTGGTTCGAGTCGTGCCACGCAGTGAAGCAAGCGGGCGGCCGTAACGCGCTTCTCCAGCGCCGCCAGACCGTCGAGGCGTTGCGGCAGCAGTATCACCAGCGACACGTCGCGGTTTTCGTACGGTAGCTCCAACACCGTCACCTGCGGCACGAGGAAGTTTTCAGAGGTTAAAAAAATGTAAGACTAGTTGGCATAACTAAATATTAATAAACAGCGCAAAAACAAGACAGACAAAATGGAAGAATAACACAGCGCTAGTACCATCTTGTCTTTTTTTTTGCCTCACGTTTCTTGCGCCCACGTATTACTATGGCTTTATAGGTCTCACACAAAGTCTGTGAAGATGATAGAAATAGTAACGAAGAGTCTGACCGAAAAGCCATAGATCTCGAATAGTTCGCCCATCGATCAGGCTTCACTCAGATATAGGATGTTCGCGCTGTCGGTGTGCGACACAAACAAAGGCGAGCGCACAGGGAGGGCGGAATTGCGTTTTTTCTGAGCACGCTTGCCTTGCACGGCGACTTAGACGAAGTGGGGGAGACACGGATAGATACAGACAGGAGATACGTCCCTCATCTGTTGATCTAAATCATGCTATATTCATCCGAGGGCATATCAACTAGTTTAAGGGAAGGTATTTTTGGAAATAATAAACAACTACTTCGGAAGGGAACAGCACTTCGAGATAAGTAGCCGTACACTCGAAGTTGTGAAAGAGTACATCTACTTAAAGCAGGTAGTAACCGTGGAGCCGAACCACGAGATTGAAGGAACTAGAATAGTAGGAAACGGGTTAGCGCACCATGTGGCAAAGCACTCTCAAATCATGAAGTTGTAATCGGCCACTTACCTGAAGAGTAAGGTATATAACATCTGCATATTGCCGGTACTTACCTGCGTAGGAGAAACTTTGGAGGCGCAGAAAGAGTGTTCAGCTAAATTAAGGATGACGCAAGCGAGCGATGGAAAGAGAATTTATAGTGTAACCTTAGCAGACAAAAAGAGAGCTGTGTGGATCAGGGAACAAACCGGGTTTAAGAAATTATCAATGTGAAATCAAGAAAAATAATTGGACAGGGCCGAGCATGTAGCGTGTAGGCAGCATATTCGCTGGTCATTAAGGATAAGTGACAGAATTCCCAGAGAGGGCAAACGCGTAAACGAGAGACAAGTTACGTGGGCCGAGAGATTAAAATGTTCGCAGGTATGGCGTGGAAGAGGAAAGCATACACCTAGTTGAATGATGGTAGGGGAAGAGGCCTTTGACCTTGTAGTCATGAATAGATGATGATGTTCGGAAGCAATTTCAGTCCCTGGTCTTCTTTGTTTTAGGCGTGAAAAGCGACAATTCTAGGTATGCGACATCAGGGGGTTCTAAAGTCAGAATTATCATCGAAAATCGGCGCAGCCATATCCTGCTCTTGAAACAATGAACGAACAGGCAGGATTGGTTGAAGATATAGGGAAGAAAAACACCTCCTGGCAGCACATCATGATGGGCCAGTGCAGTGAATGTCCAATCAAGCTAATACAAAACCAGTGTTGGCAAAGCCAACATATCCGGGTGCCAACAAAGGTCCATCGTATCCGCCCAATATTCAATATTCGAACCGCCATCATATGAGGACGGCAACGAAGACCCTCATTTCGAGCAACATAGAATAGTGGCACAGCCTTCCTGTGAAGATGACAACTATGGCGTACCGTTGCCTGTAAACGCATGATATTGGCAGTGACGTTGTATAAAGATGACATGCAGGAAGTCACGGACCTCAAGCTCCGAGGAGCGGCACATGCGGAAGGAGCCCGTATGTCGCATCATGGACACGGTGACGGTGGCCTCGGGCGTCTCGTGGAAGTCTCCGCTGACCTTCTGGAACGAGTGTTTCCACGATCCTTCGAGCCGGATGCAGGAAAGCAGGACGACCAGGCTGTGCTCGTCCACTGAGCCCCGCGGGAAGACGTCGACGCCCGGCTTGAAGGAGTATGAAGATACGGCGCGGGCCAGGGCGTCCATCGAGAGGCGACACTGCTCCGCGTCGTGCGCGAAGTTGCGTCTCATCAGCAGGTACGACAGGCGCTCCTGCAGGAAGCGTTGACATGTTGGGTAGTTTCAGATTGTTCATCCACCTCTTTCTCACTCTTCTTTCTTCACTATTCATTTCTATCACTACTCCTTTTCTACCCAAGTGCAGAGGAGCCAACGAAGCCAAAGCTTGGTTAACCTCCCTGCCTTCCTTCACCACCTTTTCTCTCTCTCTTACACTATACACAAATTTTCCCATCCTTTCTTGGTACATATATGCAATAGTAAATAACGGAGAGTTAGGCACGAACTGTTTGATGTGTTACAAACTCTTCAGATTCCATAGCCATCAGCTAACATCGGGCCCAATATCACTTAGAAAAGGACCCATGAAAACCTTATTTGAAAATGAAAGCAAATCTATTACATTGATGTAAAATAAGTAATAATCATAATGATTATCAGCGTGCGTTAGTCACACGGAAGGACGAGGGCTCTCTTAATTATCTCCAGTGTACCTGATCCTCTGCGCACTCATTCCATTTCATCCCTGCCCCTGCATACTACTTCCTCGAACTGCGTCTAACTCTCTGCCTTCTCTGCCTATGTTTTCCATACCTTCGTAGCTATTGTGCGGCGCTTACACTACGCCAGTTGTCTATTCCACACATTACGGAACCTACCTAGATTGATTTTTTTGCTTGATGTCAGCTAAAATATCTGCAGTTCCCGTTTGTGTGCGCTTCTGTCAAGTGTTCAAAGGTGCATAAACCACCTCTGATAACTAACATCTCAAGCAAACGCACATTGAGTTCACAATGTTGTCGCGATCAACAATACTAAACGCGGCAGCTCCACCAGCTGCATGCGGCTCACAAAAGCAAAAAACAATTTTTTTCCCACTCCCAGCCTTTTGGCATTCCTCACCCTCTTCTGTAACACCAAGATGTCACCTGCTCTTCACGTACAACACCTGTTTGTTCGCTCGCATGAACGCACCCGTGCAGCTCATCCTTTTTGAACGGTGAGCAGAAACACTCGACAAGAAGTAAAGGCAGGTGGACGAGTGAAGGAAAGAGCTAAACGAGCGAGGGCCCTCTGTATTACCAGATGCGCGTTACTCTGCTATTACGTCATCGTTCCAAAAAATTCTCATGGCTGCCGCTCGTTGTAGACTCATCCACAACTCCAACAGCACAACTTAATTATGACCTCTGGGTCGTACTGGAGCCCTTCAAGCTTACGTTCGACAAAGGAGAGCCGAGATACCTGCATCTGGTAGTAGGAGCGGGCGAGTTGCACGCTGTTGTCGTGGAAGAGCGCCATAAAGATGGTGTAGGTGAAGCACTGCGCGTGAAGCCTGGGCCTCCGGAAGGGCGCCAGGGTGGCGCGAGCCACGCGGTCGTACGAGCGTGCCATGCGGAACGGCACCCAGTGCACGTGCAGGGCCTTGCCCAGGGCGGTCACCGCGGCACACGTGCGAGTCGCGCAGCTGTGCAGAAGCATCACCAGCATTCCGGCAAGCAGCAGGGGCGACACCAGCAGGTTGCGCGTGTCTCCGTCCTCCCGAAGCTTGTGGCACACGTCCACCGCGAACTGCAGCAAGCAGCCGCTCATCTCGGGAGCCATGTTACAGAATGGCTCGCGCAACCTGGGAGGAGTGAGAGCGAATACACAATACTGTGCGATGATCACCGACGATGTGTGTGTAATGAGAACTGGGCTAGATCAAAAAGAACAAAAAGTGCGTGAGAATGACGAGCTGAAAGTAGGAGCAGACATATGAAGCAGAGAAGTCCCTTCGACCTGTGGTCCTTGCGCACTTTAAGCTTTTTTCGAAATTCGTGAACCGACTAGCCCAACAACATAATAAAATCGCTTTAGTTCGACGATCAATAACTGCGATGATACGAGAGATGGTGTAGCTGAGGTTTCCAGAAAGTCTAACCAAGAAAGGGAAAGGAGACACGCACTCTATTGTAGCACGAGGCCCCAAGAAAGTCTTTATGGATTCTCAAATAAAAGCCTATATGTTGCAGAAGAATTCGTCCTGGTCTGGTGTTTCTGGACCAAGACAAATTTTCCGGCAACTAAGCTGATTTGCTTTCTTTAAAATCATGCGGATTCTCTTGAGGCTCCGTGCAACAGTCGGGCAGTTGTTTTATTTTCCTATTTTCAACTTTCCGACAGTTTGCGGGTTTCCACACAGGTTATTTGCGCATTCTGATCACCTGGAGTTCTAAAATTTGCACATAATTATGCACAGGCCTCAATACTTTTGCTTCTAGCGAAATGCAAGAACAGTGGCCATAATTAGTAGAGTCTCATGTATACGCTTCTCAACTGATGGGAAATTTAAAATGAAGCAGTGACGCACTGCTCATTACACAGTTTGTCGCAATACACGACCTTCCATGGTGTGGGGGCAGGTCGAAAGTAAGCTGTTGTTGCAAAGCAGCGTCAGTGGTACTCAGCTGCCATTGTGGAAAATATGCATGACCATAAATGAGACCTCTCGTAACTGATCCAACGGAGCCGATATGGGGTTCACCTGGCGTCTTCTTTATTGTATTGGGTGTCGGCGAGCATACGACACCTGTTCCTCTAGTGGGCATGTGTGTGGTTGTGCGGCAAAACTGTCCTGTCACACTGCGGGCAGATTTGTAGATATGCGCTGACGTCGAGCACACGAACGACTAACTTTTCTTGCGCTATTCAGCCCCACGTGAATTGCCGCAGCTGATTTCTTCAGTCAAATTACACTCACAATAACGACGCGTACGATACCTCCTGGTTTCGACGTCCTCATCGGTGCTGTCCATTTCGGATGAGAGGTCATCGTCCCTTCGGCGCGGTGAGGTGGCGCCGCGTCGCAGCGACGTGTGCGACGGTCGTGAAGCCACCGACATTGACGACGTCATTGAGGACAAGATGCTGGAGCGATGCGGTATCAGCGAGTCGGGCGGGTGACTTCCACGACGCGACCTGCTGGACGAGAGGGACGACGACGACCTGTGGCGCTGTGGGCTGCGGCGGTGGTGACTGGAGGACGTTGCCGCGGGGACGTGTTCTTCCCCCGAGTCCGACATGTAGTCGTCCTTGTTGACAAAAGACCACGGGGAGGACCCACGACGACGCATTGCGACGGCTCTTCCTTGTTCTCGTTCTAGAAGCAACGACCCTTTGCGCGTGCCGGCCAGCGGCGAAGGACGCTTCTTCTTCACTGTCCTCGCACGTACGAGGCCTGTTCTCGCGCCTCGCCGAAATTTGTTTGCTTTTCTTTTACACTAAGGCACGTATCCACTGTCATGGATTGTTCAAGAATGTTTAAAAATGTTGGGTGATCCGAAAAATAAAGAAATGAAATGGCACTATTGATGATTACATTTTTTAAGGAGTTAAGCAATCACGAGGAGGCAATTGCACCTTCATATCGGAAAGATTCTTGGCCAATTAACCAAAGAGTCACGTTTGAAGGTGGCAGGCTGGGGCTCGAATAATCTAGCTTATGATGATGATGATGACCTCTCATGAATGGCGCTCACCCACAGAGGGGGATGGGCCAAGAACCGGGCGGCAGGATACTTAAATAAAACTATGTCCTCTTACCCAAACGTTTATGATGATGATCCTGGGTGATTGGCATCTCCAGTTCAGGGTGATTGGCCAAGTGTCGAGCGCATCATATAGTCTGAAAGATTTGAAGGGCCAGATATTACCGACTCACCTAAAATAATTAGTTTTTTTTAAATGAATTTATTTTTTGCCTAAAACATGTCATAACCTTCCAAATAATCAAAAATAAATATTCCAGTAGGGCAAAATGTAGAAATGACTAGCGTTTAATGAATAAAATAAATCTACTTCACTCGCATAGGAATTTCTCTAGAGCACGCGTGCATATAATCCTACACAATTTTACTAGAATTGAAGCCCCAATCGATAACAGTAAATTCGAAATTATTGGTACATACAAAGTTGCCGCCGTATCATTTCTGTAGTTATTTTTGTGACCGAGGGAAAAAAAAACGTTGGCAGTCCAGCAAAGTGTCCGTTCTGCGAAGAATCAGAAACTATCGAACATTATTTTATCTTGGGTCGTAACAACTCAGTAATTAGGAAAAGACTTCTAACTATTCCGTTTGCGAAGCTAGGTTTAAATTTAAACCACAGAAAGTGTTATAAATTTTGGTGCCTCCGTTTTGGGAATTTGTCACAGAGATGTATTCGAAGCGGTATGTAATTTCATTCAAGACTCTGAACGCATTTCAACATAAGGCCCACTTTAACAAATAACAAAATCAAAAGTGGCTCGGGAATTGATTTCTAAATGTAGATAAATCTGAGACATCAATCCGCTGGTTAAAATAAAGTTTGTTCAGTCACTCACATCCTGAATTATTCCGGTTTAGCAAAATCAACTGTCTGGTGAGCTCCCAAAATCAAGGCATAATTATCCTACTAGTGATCATTTTCTTGTTTTTTTTTCCCTCACTCCCTGAATCTTTGTTTTTAAATATACTGTCTTCCTTCTACATCTTTGTTTTTTTGTAAGCAATAGTACAGTTATCGTCAATATAATACTATATGTTTTCTTGGCCAATCCCCCAAAGTGGGTATGTGCCATGAATTCCGGGCTACAAACGAACAAACAAAGCGAAGTGTTGTGCTTTACTGCTGAAATAACGTAAAGTATAGAAATATTCAGATCAACTCTGTGCATGTTATAAGAGTTGGGATTCCACGTCGCACCCTTGTGAATGCTAGTTCTGTCCGCCTTGTTTTACACCATAATTTGCTCCAAGATAATTGAAGGCGTCAAAATAGAAGGAAGAAAGGAGATTTGTGGCGAGCAATAGCAGAGCATATTTTCTTAATCTGGCCGCATCGACGAGAGCCGCACACTGTAAGTCAGTTTTGCACCCTTAAGTGTGTCTTCCGTATACCTAACAGACTACCAACATGCGAGTTTTTGCAAACCGAAACAACCATGACATATGTGTTTTGGTGTTAATGGAACAGACAACCCAAGTTCCCGTTTTACGGCGGCGCCGTAATATATGTGTCTACAATACAAACTGCTTTTTTCCTGCGCACCGCTTTCACAAAGAACTATTCACGTTGTTTACGCCATCACATGCATTCAATTTTGAACCTCGGCGCGTTTTCAGTCTGCAGTGCAAAGGTTTTTCCATCGCGAACCCACACACTTTTCCAACTAGTCTCGCAGTTGCGTGCCGTAGCCTGACCAAGTAGTTTCAACTCCGGGCACAGATAGTCATTGAGAACGCCGCTGACCGAGCGTCGATGTCGAGACAAGAATACTTCGCGATCACTGCACTCGTATTCGTCAATTAGTTATGCCGTCATTGTCTCTGCTCGAACTGCACAACCACATTTTTCTTTGTTGCCTTAGTTGTGTGCCGTTGGAACTCTGCGCTGGTTTGATATTAGTCGCAACAAGTGGCACGCTCACATTTTCCCCAGTTTTAATGACCTATTGAACTTGATTTTCGGGGGACTTGTACGGAACGCCCTCAATATCGGCATTTACCCTCCGAAAAACTGTTCAAACCAAGGTAGCCTGTTCTGGTGTTCATTTACCAGCCATGCGAGACCACAACACCGCACCTCTAATTTAGCACTTGAAGCCCTCAGGACGTGAATTTCATTTCTAATTTCTCCATGTTGTTTGTTTGCCGTAGTTTTAATACTCCTTATGTCCTCAAGAAAGTCTCACTCGATTGTTTCCCTGAAATCTTTGAACTGATATATTGCCTCACGCTTCTGACAATCATAGAACTGTCTGATCTCCTTCAAAGTCCTTCAAACAAACAAGGTAAAAATACAAAATGATTTAAATGACACCGACGGCAGCAGCGTCAAGAGCAGCGAAAGTAAGAAATAAACTGATTCCTAACCTGCGTAAAGATGCGAACTACTGGCAAGTACGCATGTAGCCTGTTGTCAATTTGTCGCCAAATGAAAGAAGCGGATGGCGCACTCTGTGCTTTCATATGACCGCAAAGATGACACACCAGCGGCACTGTGCCAATGGAGAAGGTGGCGCGGTGCCACAGTCAACATTGCGTAGCTTAAAAGTTGATGCTAGCATCGGAAATACAGTTTTCCCATCCACAGAGTAGCAGTTCGAAATGGTTGCAAGCCACCACCTGTAATTCTAATGAAGGGCACGGTATCGGCAACGCCTTCATTAAGGATGCACGGAGTCTATGAGCACACGTGAAGCCTGTTTCTACCTTTGCTACCAAGTGGGCCGCCGAATTATACGACCATAAGTCAATTAGGTTTTTAGAAATGAATGTATAAGTTGGTATTCAATTCCGGAGCCGCACATTTAAATGCGGGCCCATCTATTCTGCCGCTGTCTATACCCTGCCTCGTGCAGCAGACGGATGCAGCGCGCGCTTTTTTCGCTTTGTCTCGGCCCGGTGCCATCGATGCGGGGCACGTCTGCATTTATACGCGCTGGTGGTCAAAATCAAAAGGCGATGTTTCCGCACTCAGACAGCTGCACTAATTTCTGGCAAGTTTAGAAGACATAGTACAGCTTGATTCCGCGTTGTAAAACATCGCTAGCCTGTTTTCGAACGATAAAAAGAATCACGTGCGCCACAGTGGCATGAAGTGCGTGTCTTGAAGTCATCGTCAACCCAGAATAAAGCATATTCCTACTTCGCAGCTGCCCCCTCGAGCTCCGGTGTATCGATCAATGCGGTCCGAACAGCAGGTCATGTATCGACACAGCATGCACACGGCAAGAAGTTTCCGTCCTTCGGGAGCGCACAAGGAAACCGTTCTATTTTTCTAAACACCGTCGTGAGCTCTGGCATACGGTTTCGCACTCCATGCCAGCGAGGATGGCATTGCTGTGTGATTATTCGGACCAGGA
>NW_023607244.1:25000-33705 GCF_013339725.1 Rhipicephalus microplus
CAAAGCACTGCGGATAATGTTGGGAGCAGGCAAAAGCCAGGGGGATGCACTGAAGGACAAGAAAGGCAGCCACTGCTGATATAGATTGGCTAGTTAAAGTATAGCAGATTATTTCTGCTGAGATCTGTTCCTACGGCAGCAGATATAACCAAGACGCAAATGAAAGTAGCAGTAGTAGCCCAGAGAATTTGGATATCCCATGAAGTAAAGTAAGTCTTAGAAAAAATGCAAAGGGGCAAACGGTAGGACCACGTTACGTCAGATGCGTTGAGCGGCGGTCGACAGATTGTTAGAAAAATTGGCATCATGATTACCCAAGTGGACAAGCATGACGAGTGGGTAGATGTGAAAATTATTGTTCAGAGCACTAAAGTAGTGTGCGAGAAACTCGGAAGAAAACATCACTTTTGACAGGCAGCGAGGCACTGGGAACTGTAAAGGAAAACGACAGCTTACGACATGTAGGAACCACAGAAAGAACCACGAGATTGAGTAACTACAAGAATAACGATAGGATGAAGCACAATCAGCAAGCGTACTGAAGTCATGAATGTTAGTTTACTTCTATTCCTCGAGAGGAAGGTACGTAACCACTGCATCTTGACGACCTACAGAGAGGAAGCATGGAAGCTTACAAAGAGGGTTCAACTGAAATTGAAGACGACGTAGCGAAAATTGAAACGAGATATCATATGTGCAACCTTAACAGTCATGAAGAGAGCAGAGTGGGTGAGGAAACATGGGGAGGACACCTCCGTCGAAATCAAGAAAAATGGACACGGGCAAGACATGTAGTTCGTAGGCAAGATAACCACTGGTCTTGAGGGTAACTGTATAGGTTGCAAGAGAAGGCAGACGCGTAAGGATGGGACATAAGGTAATGTCGACAGATAAGGTTGAGAAGTTGGCAGGTATAACGGGGCAGCAGTGAGCACAGGACAATATCGAGTGGTGCAACATGGGAAGGGTCTTTGCCCAGCAGTGGGTGTAGACAGGCTGGTGATACTATTGCTAGCGAACCGTGAAGACAGCGTACTTGATGCTCAAGGGAACGTCCTGTTCGCAGTACGGAAACGTCAGCGACGACGGCAACATAGATATATTGTGCTGCTCGAGGCGCTGTGGGAACGGGTCCTCATGAGTCTGAGCCAACTGCTTGCCCATGAACATTCGCGTCTGCGACTCGTCCATGTGGAGTAGCGACACGGCCATGGAACGCATGTTCTGCACTATGTTGTCGCCGATGTGACCCAAGCTGTACACGACCTGCACAAAATAATAAACAAACAATTATAAAAATAAGCAGACGGAACCATGAGTTCCGAGTGCGGCTCGTACAATTAGACTTTCCTAGTAGCGTTCTCAGGTTAAAATGCTTCTAAAAGGTCTAAATTTAGTTGAGATGTTGCAGTTGTGCGTGAGTCTGCGCCAAACATGTAATCGCAAGAATTTCTTATAACGGTGCTTTATTAACGTAGTTACATGCATTTGATGGTCGAAAAGAAGACCAAACTCATTTCTCCCTTCCTTTCGACTCGTCTCTTCTCCTGGCTCAATGTGAGAAGGTAGGGTGGTGAGCGCTTGCACATGAAACCAGATCAGTTCTTTTTGTTGATCACGTCAAGCAACTTGAATGGTGATGTCACAGACAATGCATGGGATACACAAAGCCTTAGAGAAAAATATATTGTTTCTTAATATTTTGGAGCGTGCGCGACTCGTAGAGCAGGCGCGTTTCACATTGTTGATTGCTACGTCATTACGAGCTCAATGCGGAGGTGGTTTTATGAGAGTTAGTGTAAGGGCCCTTTAAAAATCTCTGTAGCGGAGCTTCTGGTTGCCACGACTTCTGGTTGCCACGATAATTTCACATGAACTGGCGTCACTACTACAGCAAAATTTTGAGTTTAAGGCAAAAGTTGAGCCTGTAGTTTGGTTAGTATCGACACTTTGTCGATTATGGTGATCGGGGCACCACAAAAACGAGGCACCCATTTCCGTTTTTCACTATTTTTCCAGGATTGGTAGTGCCAAAAAGCACCAGTGACCGCGAATATGCTCCTTACAAATAACGTTATACCCAATGTTTCTTGTACAGAACGAGAAATATCAAGTGAGAAATACGGAAAGAAAAAGAAAATAAGAAATAAAGGCAGAAAGAGATAAATAAAGGGAAAGAAGGGATAGAAAAAAAGATGCGAAGAGTAAGACAAAGAAATAAATAAAGAGGAAATAAACGAAAAGAGACAGAGAAAGACAGAAAGATCTAGTGATAAAGAGAAAGAAAAAGAGCGACACGGAATGCAAGGGATAGAAAGTGGATGAAGAAACAAGAAAAATTAATCAAAAAAAAAAAGAAGGCCACCAAGCTGCGTTGGCGGTTTCAGCCTTGCGGCACTAGTAAAAGCTACTCCATTTTGCTCAAATCTCTGCGGTCACAGTGAATAAGGGGTATGACGAACATACCTAAGAACTTACAATATTTTGTTACGGTTATGTTAGAACAGCGTGGCAGGGCCTTTTCATTGTCATGTGGTTGTTTCTCGTCACCTTTTCAATATTTTCGGAGAGCGCCATGTCGATGAACTCCAGCACCCGGCTGAGGTCCTTCCAGTCGGAGGTCGTCTGCTCGAGTGTGCTGAAGTACATACGACGCACGTCTCGCGCCATAGCTTCCACGTCACTGCGCACCACGTTCGTGAAGCGCTGCTGGCTCACGTGCATAATCGACGCCAGGCCCATGTACTTCTTGGTCAGGTCGAAGCAGTATTTCTGCGTGTTAGGGGCAAGTGTACGGAAACATGTCCTACCAAATGGGTATTAAACTGGTGGCCCGGTAACCCATGGAGGAAAGAGGAACAGAAAGGAGGGTCAATTACGTCACGCAGTTAACCTTGGCCAGTCGAGCGGTTTTGAAGCTAGCAGTCTCGGCCCTACAAGTGACTTCTTGCGCCAGGATCCCGAACATTATGAGGTTTTCCGAGAATTCGGAATGCACGCCCAGTAGCTTTTAATGAAAGAGCGCTAGTTCGAGGCAGTCTGGCCAGCTCACGGTTTAGGGTCATAAACAGAACGCCACCGAAAGTAACACAACCTACCGCCGACTTTCACATGTTCATCACGTGTTAAGTCGACAGGGTAGGCTTCCATCGCGTGACGTAGTGCTCCCTCCTTTCTTTTTCCTTCCTCAATGCGCGCACTTTTCGCTCAGTCTCGGATAGCACGTGACAACCGTCGGGACGTTTGCTGTAAACTCCTAATAAGCACGTTCCTGGGTTATACCGACATGACTTATCTCAAGAATTTTTCGTTAGGCAAGCCATGCGATCATGAAGTATAGGTCAGCGAAAAACTATTTTAGAATAATCAACCAGATTCAAGCAATTACGATGATCACTATAGATACGTTTTCGAGTTCTGACGTCACATTCCTTTCCAAAATGGCAATCATATGAGATCTGTCGAATGATTTCCTTCGAATGACGACGTTAGCTGACATTGTGTTCGTGCTTCCCGGCTCTCGAGAGAGACAATTACGTGACTGCAGCTTATGTTAGTCGAGACAAGTTCGCTCAACGCGAATATACAGCGTGTGCGCACAAATACGTCTGATATTCTCGGATATAAAAAAAACAAAATATTTGTCCAATTCCTTCCTGGTTACTCTCTCTTTCTCTTTTAAATGCGAAGCATTTCTTAGAGAAACTTCGGCGACATTGAGCGTATCTATCTATCTATCTATCTATCTATCTATCTATCTATCTATCTATCTATCTATCTATCTTATCTATCTATCTATCTATCTATCTATCTATCTATCTATCTATCTATCTATCTATCTATCTATCTATCTATCTATCTATCTATCTATCTATCTATCTATCTATCTATCTATCTATCTATCTATCTATCTATCTAGCCCTAACCAAATACGAATGTTAAATCTCCTGGCCGTTTCGACAATGGTATCAGTACCAAACTTGGTATGGCATAACATGACTGTATGAAGAACATATTTGACTAGTCATGACATGATAATCATGACATGAATGCCATGAATATTATAATTTACATTTCATGGTCCTGCAGTTCTTGCGGTAGTTTCATTCACATGGCATGTTGCAAAAGCTGGTATGGTATTACATGATTGCATGGTGAACACAAGCGAAGGACCCTATTATGAAAATCATGAGGTGCATGTCATGTCAAAACATGACTACGCGCAACGCTCATGATGTGCTCGCGGCTGTTTCGCTTGCGTCACATATACCAAATTTCGGTATTACAGTACGCGAATGGTTTACGAAGGTATGTGACTGGTGCAAACATGATAATCATGAATTGTGCGTTATGTAACGACATGATCACATGTCATGCTCATGATGCGCTGGCGGCCGTTTCGCTAGCTTCACTTATACCAAATTTGGTATTACGTGACGCCAATGGATGACAAAGGTATGTGAATGGTGCAAACATGATAATCAAGAGATGCGTGTCATGTGAGAACATGACTACATGCCAAAGTCAAGGCGCCAATACATCTCCACGCGACGTGGGGCGCGTGCTTGCCGGCGTTCATTTTCCTCGCGTCACGCCGGCATTGCCACGCCAAGCACCGGTCCTGCCAAATACTCATAAGCGCGCTCTGCGCTGCCTTGCTTTGACGCATGCGCGTTTCAGCGCGTCCGGTGTCCCTCTGTCACGAGGAGAGGGAGACAGAGTCTTATCTGGCTAACGCATCAGCGGGGATTTTGCACCGGTTGCCGGTTGCCGTCGGGCCGCGCCGACGGACGCTGGTTGCGCCGGTCGTGCCTGGCGTCAGACTATAGAGTGCTCGCGTTTTGCTAACGTAGCGTCGCTGTGTAGCGTGCGCGAGCGCCAACGCTACATCGGAGTATATTAGGCCCTCATGATGTGATCGCGGTCGTTTTGCTAGCTCCACATATACCAATTTTGGTGTCACGTGACGTCAATGGGTGACGAAATATATGACTGGTGAAAACATGAGAATCATGACACGCGTGTCATGTAAAAACAAGACAACATACTACGCTCATGGCGTGCTCGTGGCCGTTTCGCTAGCTCCATAGATACTAAGTTTGGTATCATGGGACATGAATAGATGACGAATGTAAACGACACATCCAAACATGATATTCATGACACGGAAGCTATGTACGCCATCATTTACCTCCACCTCGTAACGTTGTGCTGATTTTAAAGTGACATATTAATCTTTCTTATTCCTGCTTCGCACATCATTGATTCTCACTGTACGTGGGATCTGCCATATATTGCAGTGGGAGAAGCCTACGGATCACATGTGACATCAACTACAACAGTTTTACGAACATAGTTATCTTTTCGATTGGTCGGGTGGAATGAAAGTCCTTCCTGCGAAGAAACCAGTTGTCGCTTTGAGATCTTGAAAACCGCTTCTGATAACCAACTGAGAGCAGTAAAAATCACAAAACTCAACGGCGAACTTGAAACCTAAGTGCATATGAGTGAAATTAGCAGGCGACTGTAATAACCTCGCTCTCCAGGGCGACGATTGCAGTGGTGTTGTGCATCAGCTAACGTACTCGCGTCGTGATTGCTACAATATCAAGTGCAGCCCACACACTCTTAGTGTTTCTTAATATTAACTAGTGGGCCCTCTGGCGCTGCAATCGTACAGCCACCATGGGAATGACGGTAGTACACAAATTTGCCACGCTTTCGTTCTTGCGGGCTTCCCACGCACTAGCGAATTTGATTATTCCCGTGTTTCAGTTTCGTTTTAAATAAAAGAACCGATTTGAACTGGTATAGCGCATTACGGGGAAGAAGAAACGGCCGGGCAGACCAAAACAAGAGGACAGAGTGCTCTGTCGTCTTGTGTCGGTCTGCTCGGCCGTTTCTTCTTCCCCGTAATGTGCTATACCAGTTCAAGTACGACGAACCAACTCGCCCAATCTTCAACACTCGTGAAAAGAACCGATTGTTGTGAACGTCCTGACGTGATTTCAATTGGTGAGCCTAAATTGTTAAGATGATGAAGTGCAACTGCTGAACATTTGCTGATTGCCGCCTCCTTACAAAGCGGCTCCAAGCCACGCGAATCCAAACGGAGCCTAAGGGACAAAGATCTGAGAAATTTGTGTGCGACCCATCTTTCCTGCGCTGGCTGAAGCGCCGCGCAGCGCAGGTCCCGTAAACACTAGCCCATGATTTCGCTCTAGTGAGTGTTGTAGAAAACTCTGTTGCAACATCAGCACTGCATAAACGCGGCCTTCTCGAATAGCTCCAGCAACGGCACGTAACGAGTCATCACGGAGGCCATGGCTGAAGGTACGAGAGACGCTTGTTCTCGTGGCGCTGAGTTGTTTGTCGTTATTCGAGATATCGTAATCTAGCTGCACGAATGAATTTAGTTATTATTTTTTTACTTCGGAATACTGCAGTCTACAACAGTTACAAACAAGTAATGAAATAAGACAAAATGAAGAAGAAAGCCAAACAAGCTGAGAAAGATATCCGGATTACATATACCAAATGCTATTAGCAACAAAAGAGGAATTCACGAGTAAACATGAACGTACTAGATTACAAGCACCAAAACGAAAGAAAAAAGGCGATCACTAAGATAGCAGTCTTTCCGGTGCCACTTGAGACTTCGTCTCCAGGAAACATGATTGCATTTTTGAGAACTCAGAAATGTATTTAAGAAGGGCATTTAAGTAGGAAAATGTTTGTGAAAAAAAAGGTAGTATAAATGCGTCAGTTGAAATCCCACTTCCAGCTTCGCTATAATTACAAAAGCCTTTGTCATATAAGCAGAGCTCTCGCATTTCGGCTCATTGATCAGCGAGAACCTTCCGTCAGGTTGCAGCATGGCGACTTCGAAGTAAGTCCCTATATGGAAAGAACTGGGAAAAATCTGGGAATTTTATTCAAAACTTGGGAAGATGACGTAGGTTTCCTCGCCCGCAGTTTCGGGGCACTGGAGTGCATGGAGAAAGACGAAGATTTTTTCGCGTATTCTAAAGGTCTTGCTGCAACAACAGCGGCATAAATACCGGCATGATTTACAATAATGTCATGGCTTGCTAAAGAACCACGAGATTTTATCGAACATTAAAGCCTCTTCAATTTTCCGTTAAAAAGGCTTAGAATCTACAGATTTCGCGCGTGTCTACCTTGTGCTGCCAGATGGGGTCTTTAGAACCTACGATGAGTTCGTGGAAAAGAGTGGCGAGCTCACTGTTCGTCAAGGCCGCAACGTGCAGGACCACGTGCCAACCGAGCATTAGCTCGTCTTCGCGCTGGAGGAAGATGACCCGGCGGGAGAAGAAGTGGACAAAGTGCTCGTAGTTCGTAGCGAGTCTCAACTCGGCGTACCGCTGAACATGATCCGGCATCGCTCGCCGCAGCATCAAGACAATGTTCTTCACCCACGAGAGCTCCTGGTTGTAGTACACCTACGAGCACAGCAACGCGTTAAGCTGTGCACGTGGTTGGCGCATAGCATTATGTTCGCGTCCACCCGCGGTGCATGAAGCAGTGGCTATGGTGCTCAGCAGCTAACCCGAAAGTCATGGGTTTGATTCCGAACGCGGTGGTCGCATTTCAGTGCATGCGAAATGATAGAGGCTCGAGTACTGTGCGACGTTAGTGCACGTTAAAGAATACCGGATGGTCGAAATTTCCGGAGCCATCCACTATGGCGTCTCTAATATTCCTTTTTTGGTTGTAAGACGTAAAACCCCAGGTAATAAAAAAATGGACATGGTTCGCTCTGAAAATGTATTTCGAGACAATGGTTTTCATTAGGCTTAGATGCCTCGTCAAACATGAAAACTGACCGTCCGGGTCAACACGAGTGATGCAATAAATTATCATCCTATGACTACATCCCCATACTACATGAGATCGCTATGTGAGGAGATCATGACGTCACAGCTCTTAGCGTCACATTGACGTCGCAAAAGTGACGTCATATGACGTTACCGTGTGACGACGTAGCTTGTTCAAAGCTGGTCTGATCACGGAGGCAGTGTGAAAACCTTGCGAGTTCCATTAAGCTTGCGTTGTCTCTGATTTTGAAGGCAGGGCTAAACAAGCTAGGAGTAGAAGCTTTCAAAGGGTGGCGGAGAGTGCTAGTACACCAGCTACGAAAGAGACGGCTTTCGCCTTTCAGTGGCGAAATCAAATGAGACGGATACAAAGTGGTAATGTTGGCTTGCTGGTGCGTACTGAACTTCAGATAAACAGTGCTTCACAAAGAAGGAAGGGGCGGGAGCAAGCGCTGACTAACTAGGAGTTTTTATTTCACTGCAGTGGAATAGAGGACAACTTCATTCACAATGCCTGCATAATTGATTACGGCTCTCTCCACGTCCGAAGGACGAGCTTTCATTGTGACGCGACCATTACGCCAGTCTCGTCCCTGTTGCTCTTCGAGGTCTTCGCTCCCACGATACTTTGCATGTTAAAGAACCCCAGGTGGTCGAAATTTCCGGAGCCCTCCACTACGGCGTCTCTCATAATCATATAGTGGTTTTGAGATGTCAAACCCTACCTATCAATCAATCAATGCCACGATATTTTCGCGGGTGAGCAGGGGCCGCCTCCCCCTTCCTGGGAATGCTGCCCCTCCTCTGCTTGGTTTCACTCGGTCTCTGCCTCTCCAGAGCAGCCGAGATCTGCTGGACGGCTTTGAG
>NW_023607245.1:0-38280 GCF_013339725.1 Rhipicephalus microplus
GTCGCCCGTGAAAAGTACTGATAGCTACAGCTTTGTGGTTGGCAGCTCATGAACAGTTTCTTATTGCCTGGTATGCATCGCACGCTTTCAGACACAAAAACGAAAACCTTGAAAGGACATCCTGGGTGGCTTGCAGATGCTCTTTTCTCAAATGCGGCTACGCTGGCAGTGCTCGAATCATGTGTGTTGATGACGTTCGCTCTGATGCCCACACCTTTTGTTCGTGTCTCTTTCGTACATAGTCTTCGCTACGAGTAATCGTTCTTTAGTTATTATGGCTTCCGAGAGAAAGCAGTTATAACTATAAAATTTGTAAATATTTATAATAACGCGGTGCTTTCAGGGTGGCCGAACACCAGTGTACTTTTCTAGAAAAATTCGGGATTCGGTCAAGATTTTGTGTAAAACATTTATATCAGAAAGTAAAGTTTCAGTCTTAAATACTGCTCTTTCCGAGTACCATTCAATTTAGTCTATTGATAATTCCTAGTACGCAATCGAAATTTTGGCATACTAGGTTCTGTGATGTCACCTCGCAGGAAAGAAATATTTTTTGGGATACTTCAGTTTTCAAAAGAAGTAATTAGGCATGAGCCTGTAATCGTCAGCGTAAAACACAATAAAGATAGGCAGAGAGGAGAGAGCACAGAAAAAAAACTTCTCAATCATGCAAAGTCTCCAATTCATGAGGAAAGAGGCTTCATGTATAGCATGTTTTTGTGCCAATAAATACATTGTGGAAGTAGAAATCTGTGTGTCCTCTTTTTCCCCGTTTTGTCGACTTACCAGTTTGATAACGAAACTTTACCAACCAGCTCGGGCCAAGTTTCTGAATCGGTATTCACGCATCTCGGCGATTCGAAGAAAATTTTTAGCAGTAATATTAACAAGCGCAGATGTTGTTTTTGTTTGTTTCAGTACTTTGATTCATTTTAGTTTTCTCTTCATTGATGATTTGTGGGGTTTAACGTCCCATAACCACTACTTGAGTATGAGGGACGCCGTAGTGGAGGGCTCCGGATATTTTGACCACTTGGGTTCTTTAACGTGAACCCAAATCTGAGTACACGAGCCTACAACATTTCCGCCTCCATCGAAAATGCAGCCGCCACAGCCGGGATTTGATCCCGCGACCTGCGGGTCAGCAGCGAGTACCTTAGCCACTAGACAACCGTGGCGGGGCAGTTTTCTCTTCAATTAAAAGATTGCAGAAATAACGCAAGTGACCTCGAATTCTTTTATCAGTGTCACGTGCTACGGTGACAAACACAGGGCTTCCTTATTTCGGTGCACGCCCCTGTGAGATGAAGGGCAAGCGGTGTTCAGCCTGACATTTCACTTCTCTCCGGGGCGGCCAGCGTTGAAAATCTCGGCAGAAGTAATATTCAGCGCCCAGTGCATGCATTACACTATCCAGCCCGAAATACCCTAACATGGTGAGCGGTCTTTAAAGGTGATGACAGACTGAGAAGAAATTCACCCTGCGCAATTAGACCTGGTTTTTATGAGAATAAAAAAGCCGTTCTGGCTTTTTGGCTTTTGTGCTGCCCTTCTTGGCCATACAGAAAAAAAAGAGATCAAGGATCAACTTCATTAGTTGGAAAAGCGTTAATTAACTCACATTGCTAGACTTTTACAGGAGAGGCCATATTTACAAAACCTAAAAAAAACAATTGGGTTGCTGTGTTAAACAATTGGTACCTTCATGCGATCACAAACTATAACGTTTTACTGGAAAAGACTTTTTTTTAATGCATACAGAACTTATTCTAAGGACCATAGCGCTTATCACCCTGCGCTGACGATGCAACGCTTGCAATACAATGCAAGGGTTTCACGTTTTGCTGAAACAACACGGTGGCGGCACCTGCCCGTGGCCTTGCATTTTACACCTTCTCGCCTCCGAGACGGGCGCGCACGCCACGCGCTTCGTTTTTCAAGACAAATGCCAGATAGCGCTCATGTCTCACGTGTGACGTGACTTGATGCACTCGATCCCCTATGCTCGAGACACTCGAACACAGCGCCTCAAGAATTGATGATTGATTGATTGATTTGTGGAGTTTAACGTCCCGAAACCACCATATGATTATGAGAGACGCCGTAGTGGAGGGCTCCGGAAATTTTGACCACCTGGGGTTCTTTAACGTGCACCCAAATCTGAGCACACGGGCCTACGACATTGCCGCCTCCATCAGAAATGGCGCCTCAAGAATGCCATTCACCAATTTTCTTGCGCAGAACATAAAAAAAACGTTTTGTTCTCTTTGTCCAGACGCAAGACTAACGTCTTTCCACAACATTTGCAGTGTAACATGCAGATACGGGGCCAATTTTTCATCCCTCCTAATTTTCACTGCTTTTAATCTTCGCTTCATTTATTCTGTCTTTGCTTCCCCTCTTTATTCCTATTTGTCTACCTATCACTCTAAACATTTCTTACTCATTCTTGCTCTTTCAATTTATGTCCCGTTTTTCCTATTTTTTGAATTCATATTTGACTATTCTCTTTTTTCTATTTCTATTAAGTATAGTTATGCCTTCGTTACGCCTAGTTTGTAACAAAACGAAATTGTAACAATACAGATTATAATTATGGAGGCGCACCAAGAACAAGTCTTCTCGCTGGCGCAAGAGAACGGTCAACGAGTTAAACAGAGAGCGTTGCCACCGCTTACTACAGCATGTTACACATGAAATGTCACCATACGAAATCCGGGCCCACATACAGGGATCCGCACTTAGTATGCGGGGCGGCTACTCTGACCACGCACACCACCTTGAGTGTTACCAAGACAACATTACTTTAAAGAAATCACCCGAACTTCGTGCTAAAAATGGCTGAAGACGTATCACGCAACTTTTATGCCTTACCAGCACTAGTTACAACAACACACGGTTAAGTGTAGCCCAACTATCTTGAAGCAATTATTGACCATATGCGGCTGGCGCTCAAGGAGCGCTATCTTGGACTCATAACACTCCAGTTCGGTATCCCTATCAAGTAAACAAAAAGTGCTACGGGGAACTAGGACGCAAAAAACGCATGAGTCTTTGAATTGAATGTCTCATGATAATTCTTGTTTCATATTACCACCCAGAAAACCGGCAAAACGCTCGATTATCGCATCATTGTGAAGGTGCCCATAAATCTAACTGTGCTCCCAAATTTATTATTTTTCATATGTATTATTAAATATTATCAAGAACCCAGCACCTTAGAAAAGCGTTCCCCATAAAGCCCCTTTATCTAATTAGAGGAGTCTTAAATTCCTAAATACTGAAGGGTCACCTACAGACCTAATGTCCGCTTTCAAAGCTTAGCGAATGCTTGTAAATAAATCCACCAACAAGTCCTTCTTTTCACAGATGTAATTCCAAACTTCTTACACGCCTATGTAGTTGGAACAACTGAAAAATAAGTCTATATTTAAATTATAAAAAAGTTTATGGCACTCCTCTCGTTTGATTATAAACGTTCTAAAGGAAGCTCTCTAATCTGTCCGATATGGTGAGAACACAACAGAACGAGCGAGATCATGAAAAAGTAAGCTGCATTTATCACCTCAAAATTAACCGTTCTTTAGCTAGTGCTGTCTTGTTACCGACGCAATATGTTGGATACACCCCCTTCCTTTCCTTCTACCCTTTTTTCTAACGCCTCTTCACACCCTCTTCGTGTTTTTTTATTTTGTTTCAGCTCATTCTGATTTCATGATGTAAGAGACAGCACAAAAGACACGCACACGTTAAAGTAGGTAGTTCACGCTTTCAAGCAGACAGTGCTCATCTCTTCTCTTCTACGTACTCATCTATAATGTGCACATACTGACTTCAAGGCAGGTTGACAGTGAAACATAATTTGCCATTCATACACTTTTATTTTAAACGCGTACACCAAATAAACATATTTGCACGTAATTTTATGCTGGAAGAATACGCTGGCCGTATTTCTTCACCACTTGGCCATCGACAACTGTGTCTCGATCTCCGGCTGGGGACCGAGGAACAGTTTTCAGCCCCTCTGCAGTGGACGCCGGTAGTCCTGCTGGAAAACGCCGCTGTTGTCGGCGACACAGCTGCACGAACGGCTACCACCCACCGTGAAGCACTGATCCGCCAGAGGGTCGCCGAATTCTGCAACTGTCTCGCTCCTCCTGCTCACAAATACACGGGAGAAGTGGGGCAGTCGACGCTGCTGGCTGCTACCGTGTCGCCCAGACGGACACCGACACAACGGTGCAGGCTGCGGTTAAAGAGCGAAAATTCAACGTAACGCCCCAGCAACCTCACTTTCGTTGAGCCATTTTAGCTGCTGCAGGATACACTTGTCATCTAATTATACGCTCAACCACAATGTTTAGCCAAGTACGTACGTCACACCTGAGTACGAAGGCTCTTGAATTTGAGACACCACTGACCGACAGATCCGCTTGCATTAACCAGCTGGCAGCACCCTATACTCAGAGCCTGCAGCCTTTGAATGTAACCTTGGAAACAATACAACCAAAGCCCCACATTCAATTAAATGTATGAATTAGTGTAAAGCTCCGTCATATGCAGCTCCTAACGGGGGTTTCTATTTGTTGATTTAGAGACCATTAACAGTTTATATTTGCCCAAAAAACGGCGATAACAGAGGTTGATATTTTGAATTTGACAGCGTCATGAAAATCCCACATGAATGGCAATACAAAGTTAGAAACAGAAGACCTTCCGGGGTCAAAAGCTAGCCATAGTTAAAGCAGCTTTGGAGAAAGATCACATGCAGACGTAATGTCATGGAACAACTGTGTTTACAGTGCACTCTATGCAATTTCTTGACAACATAACAAACGTAAGTATCTCATCCCATGACTCAGGTGAGGTTACTTATGTCAGCTTACCGTTAATTGTGGCGACAGTGTAAGCTCTGCTTTACCACCAGCACACTATAGGTTACATTTATACTTCTAATATTCAACAAACTATATGCAAGCGTTTTATACACCACTTCAATACGCTAAAATCTGATACAATACGTATAATATTGGCATATCATTGCCCTGTATCATGTATTATTTTTTCATAAAACTTACGTCTCTGCTCCAACGTAAATATTGTGTTACGGAATACTACGAGATACAGTCTAACCACCTGGGCAACCAAGAAGCCTCGAAAGCCCATTATGTGTAGACAGCTACTTCATTCACACATAAACGAGAAATACAAGTCCTTCTTGTTACGCTTGGCTTAAAGCCAAAGAAGGCAGTCACTGAAAGGCAAAAGGGTGTTAAAAGGGGTGTGGTTCGTCCGTTTGGGGAATAATGGGGCATTCAATTTCATCGCCCTCACGACGTATCCACTCAGAGCCGTGTTGCCGGCTTGATTAGAGAGCACCTGTTGATGACTTGTCGTTATATTTATCTGCAATGTTTGATAGAAGCGGAAACGAGCAGCACGAGAGTGCTGCGTCTGCACGCTTACTGCCTTCGAGTGTAGAAATTTCGGTGCTGCAGGTGCATTGAAAGATACCGTTCGAAAGAGCATAAACGCTCACCAACACACACATCCTGGCAAAAAAATATATGTTGACTGAGTGGTGACGCGGACGTGTTCGCAAGTGGTATTTCTTTTCAAAAGCCGCAAATGCCTCACATGCGTTACAAACGCCAAACGTAGAGTGAATCAACGCTACTATCATCCGCCCCGCACTGTCTTCATACCATGGCCGCCGCAGGGCGAGCACGCAGCTAACTCGTTTGCCCGTGAAGCTCTACTGATCCTTCATAGCACCACAGATCCCACGAACTTATGCAACTGTTGTCCTGTGCAAGAGGCAACAATCAGCTCTCTATACTGAATAGCTGCAAGTTCAGCCCCGTGCTATAAGAGCATCGACGACATCGTGCAAAACCAGTAGTTGGCGGAATGATAGCTTAAAACGCACGCGAAATACGCTGGCATGCTTGATGGATGGATACTGTTCTACGTAACTTTCGACAGCCACGTTCGCGCGCGCCCCTTACTCTCGTCGAGTAAAGACGCATGCCCTGTTCGCTTTGTGCTATCCTTCTGGTAGTAGCAACAATAAACTAACGTATCACTGTCCGAGCTGAGCACATGTAGTACATATCACGATGCAGAACAAGCTCGTGAGAAAACTTTCCTTATATCCGCCAACAAAACCTAGCATTAGCCAGTGCTAGCCAACTATAAATTACCTTTAGAAGTTTACTCAGAAGTCTACAAGATTGGCAGCACTACCGAACGCTACTCCAATGACGTGCCTAAAAACGGCGTTGGACAGATCATGCCCACATCTTATGGAGACAAGTTTTTTTCGCGCAGGTAGAAAGACTAAGAGACGCGGCGTTTCCTGATAGTGTCTTAGCTGCTGCTTGCGAAAAAATAAAAAAGTCCATTAAGCAACGGCCTGGGACAGGCCTAGACATGAATGTCCCGCAGGGAAGAAAAAGAGTGTCAAAGATCCCGTATATCCACTGGCTTTCGCACGGCCTTAAGAGAGTGGCTTCGAGGTATGGGGTGGATCTCGTGTTCTCCGCAGAAAACAAGGTGGGCCGCATCTGCTCAGCGGTTGGTAAGAAGACAGGTAGGCCAAAGCAGTGTGAAAAAAGAGGATGTGCCATTAAGCACGTAAGACAGTTCGTTCCTTGCGCACGTGGTGTTGTATATAGAATACCACTGTCGTGCGGCAAGGCATACATAGGGCAAACTGGTAGATGCCTCAACGTGCGGTTGCGAGAGCACAGCAGCTCTTTAATAGGAAGGCCGTTCACGCATCTGGCGATGCATTGCAGAGGATGCGGTCAGGGTAACTGTAAGCCGGTATTTGAGCAGACAACTGTAATCTACAGGCACAGGGGCTCAGCGGAGAGGGAGATTATAGAAGCCCTCTTTATCCAGAGGGAGGGGCCTGATTGCATCAGCCACCCCTCTATCAGTCTGCAGGAAGGGAGATAGCCTATCTGCAACGTTACTTATAGGCATGCTGAGCACGTAGTTTTAGTTTTTGGTCGATTCGTTGGGTTAAATTTGATGTCACTGCGGTATAAATGGTGTTTCCTGAATAAAATATTCCAGTTGCTAGTAGCGCGTCGTCCCGTGTACTTCTTCTCTGTTGTGTGTCGTTTTTTTCGCGCCCCTTATCATCATGAGCCAGTGCTAGCCAACTATTAATTACCTTTAGAAGTTTACTCAGAAGTCTACAAGATTGGCAGCACTACCGAACGCTACTAAACGGTGAGTCAATCCTCCCCTCACAGGCAAATACCCCACATAACAAGAAAGCAGCAGTCAGCATTACATGGCTAACATTTTCGTATTTAACAAAAGCTGGTTATCGACCATGCTTATCGAAAATGTTGACATTATCTAGCACAACGTAACACTGAAAAAGATAATAGCTTTAACATCCCACAAAACACGTTTTCCTTTTGAGGCCACGGTGCAAGAATACTTTAGGTGAGCGAACGCCGCGAAGCGAGCGCTCGGCGGAGAGGGACCGATTATGTTCTCCTCGGGGCATGCCGATGGATGTCTCGCCGGACTGAAGGCCATGGCGGGCTGCTAGCAAACTCCGCAAAGCACAACCGCCACATGGGTGACGGTTTCCGATTATGAGAAAACTGGTTATCGCGCGATATCGACCACGTGACACATATAGAGCGGTGCCGTGAAAAGAGGGGGTGATAAGGAAGGAGGTCGATGGTGCGGTGAGGAGTGTTGTGGCGACTATTTGAAACTTTCACAACGTATAGAATGCGTGATGGTACATCTAACATGGGGATCGTTGACATGATCCCCGAAAGAGACTGTACCGGAAAGGAACACTTTTGGCGAAGAGTGCGATTCTTCGCTCTTCGGTGGCACTTTGATTTATGTTTTTGCATAAAGTAGGGGAGTGCTAACATATTATAGTAAATAAATGCCGAGTAGCACATCGGATAGACTAATATGCGTAAAATTATGAGTAAGGCCCACACGTACGTTCTTCACGTTGCTGGCTGTGCGTAATGGCGCGTGACGCCTGACGTCATGTTGTAACATTCTTATAATAGGAGCCTTAGTTCGAATTTCTCAGTAGTATTAGAAACATTTTCGGTGACGTTTTTTATCTCAAAGTTTTGCTTGCATCACATTCTGCGCGAAACCTAATTGTTCAGCTAACCTAAATTCCTGAAGTAGAATAAGCAGGACGAAAAAATTATTTTTCAATACCAAAGCACAAGCACCAGCATAGGCATGTCATAATGCCGGCTTTATTATTTTAGGGTGCTTTCTAGAATAAAAAAATCTGAACAGAATATCAAGAGAATGATGTCGGCAAGCAGTGAACAAAACCAGTGCAATTTTCTCGTTTAAGAGGGGACGTTACCTTTACTAGTCTATGTTTAGGCGTTTTAGAAGTAAAAAAAATAACATGGTGCTAGGCATAAACGACAAAAAAGCGCCATCAGCAAGTAAGCCTAAACACAAGTTGCAGCAGATGTGAAGGTCTTATAAGCACTTTGCAGACGCCCCAGATGTGCAATGACGTGAGGAACGTTTTGAAACCAGCCCGTACATTCTATACTATAGGCGGAACTCATTCATAATTCAGTTCTGGTACCGTTGACACAGCGACCACATTGAACAGACAAACTAAGCGCGAAACCTGCAAACCTTGAAGTTCCTTTACTCGTACTCGAAATGTGTGCTTCATATGATCATGCGCCTTGGTTATTTGCCTGTGATTTTTAACTCCCTTAACCACTCAAGGCTTTTGGGGGCTCTAACGGGAGGCTTACTTTTGCTTTCGGCATATATATATATATATATATATATATATATATATATATATATATATATATATATATATATATATATATATATATATATATATATGCTGTTTGCGTCGAGGTTTGCAGTGATATCAGTCAGATTTTTTTTCTACTTCTCTTCAACTTGAAAAACTTATATTATTACGGTAATATTGAGGTCATTCACAACCTTGAAAAACAACCACAAACGCGGCAACACAAGCAGCAGACATCTGCTGTATGAAGCAGGTCCAAAACTTCATTCGTATCAGCAGAGCTTCCGGCCGTCAGCGCTCAGTGCCGCCATCGTACCTAGCAGTTGCGAATAGTGGCTAGAAAGGTTTGTAGCTACTATCAACGATTAATGAGTGCGGCTACTGCCCTATGTCCCTGCAGGATTTTCTACACTGAAAGAGAGGGGGAAGATGGGCAAAGTTTGTAGCGCCATCTCTCGGCCTCCTTTCGAAGCAAAACATCATCGGGCCCCATCTTTGAGGCACACCATATTGGGCAGGCTCCGGAAGTTTACACAATCAGCTTTTACCTGACGAGCAAAAGAATCGCTCAGTCGACGCTCCTTTAGCAAGTCGCCTCTATTAAAATGTGATCGCCGTGGCCGGTATTTTCTCTGATATCTTTATGTCGACAGCCGAGCACCGTAACCAAAATGACACTACTGCGGCCAGTGTTTTATCTTGATTACGCCTGTTATCACAGCCAATCATGAAGCAGCGCAACAGTAGGTAATGACATTGTGGCTCCCCTGCGCCCAAAATTCTACATTGAGATGTCCGCTCAAACACCCATGACTGATAACGAGAACTGTGCATTGACGGCTACCACGGAGAATAAAGAGGGGGTTGCGGTAGGGACAATCGTCTCATCCGAAGCCTTTTTTAACCACACCCACCCCCATATTCTGTGTTTGACATCCACCTTCTATCACCAATTAGAACATTTCAGTGTGACTGCTGTGAGCACATATTAACAGAATTTAGGCTAAGATGGGGTTTTCTTGCTACTAAAAACGAAAAATGCAGGGCTCAGCTCCTCCCTTCCAGTGTTACTTCAAGCGACCGCCCCCTCCCCCTAAAATGAGTGCATGGATTTATCCCATATTAGAGGTAGTCTTATAATAACAGCCACTAAAAATGCATGACTCCGCGATACTCTTACGTAGCATCTTGTCTTAGGGCGTCATTATTGGCAGTGTTACTAATCAGTGGACGTTCTGGTTCTCTTAGGTTTATATCGGACACTTGGATAAATAAATTTAAAAAACAAAAAACTGTAGTTGAGTACCAGTGCAAAAGCAGCGGTAGCAATCAGATGCACCTGATCTGAAACAGATAGGTACACGCACTCTGCAATATGCCCGGAAGACTGCACCTATTCAGCACTGCACCAACCTGAATGATTCAGCCGTTATTTTATACACATTAGTTTGGTTTTATGCATATCGAATTTCGGACGTCCAACTGTACTATTCCTGCAGTTCGGAAATCAGGAGCATTAAATCGTCCCGTGGGTTACCCGTCAGTGCAATATTATCAGTCAACCGCAGGTTCCCAAGATATTTTATTACCTCGTATTCTTAATTATTTCTAATCTACGGCCCTAAACCATCCTACCCATGCCGTAATTCGCAATGGAATGATCGTGTCTTTCTTCCCCACCCCTACTTTGTTGGATTCGGTCGCTTGCTTTAGGGATGGTTATGTGTGGGTTCTTTCGACTGTAGAAAACTTCCAGTAGGTTTATATAGGCTTCGTTGATGCCCTGATCTCGCAGTGCCTGCATGGCTGCTCAAGTCTGGACCCAATCGAACGCATTCTCGTAACCTATGAAGGCGATGTCTATAGAGAGTTGGTTGTATTCCGCGCATTCCTCTATCACCTTATTCACAGTATGCATTTAGTATGTTGTTGAGTACTCTGTGCGAAAGTTTTCTTGGTCTTTTCGTGTATTTAATGCAAGTTAATATATAGGCTAGTATTTTTGCAAATAGCTTGTAGACAACAAACCAGTAGCTGATCAGCATGTAATTTTTTTAATTCTTCAAATCTCCTTTCTTGTGGATTCAGATGTAGGCATACTTCAAGATTCTAATACATTCCTGTCAATAAAAACTTGGTATATATCGTTTCCAGTTCTTCTAACATAATCTATACACAGCTCTTATGTTAGCTTTTGTTACCTTAGCCTGTGTGGCTCTCTTCAATTTCCCTGCTGTTACCTGTGTGATGTCAGATTTCTATGATATCTTACTGCTTGTTACGTGATTATTCAAGTAGTGTCGGCTGCTCCACAGATCTGTGTAGAAATCCACAGCTACCTCAATTATCTTCATTTGTTTCGACCTTGCGTTCTTTGCCCCATAGTGTATGCCTACATCTGATCTTTGTCAATGCAGAGTGTTTCCTTCGCAGCTTTAGGGCTCCTTCCACTCTTTACAGCATGATCGATTCTCTCCACGCTATAACTTGCTTTGAGAAAGTTCAACCAGCTCTGCTTTGTCTGTTCATCGCTCCGCGTTTCGTAAGGATGTTTCTCGTCTTCTACTATAGGTTGCCAGTGTCTTTTATATTGACTGTACCTTGACTTCCACCGCACACTCCTTGATTATACTAAGCAGATGATCGCTGATTGTGTTAATGCTATAGATGTCGGTTTCCTCATGTCTAGCCGCGAATCAATTGTAAGGTGAAACTAAGTTTCTGCATTTTCCCTTTCAGCTGGAGCTAATCAATCGCCTTCTTGCGTGTCAGTTTATGCTCTGGCTAATAATAAATCTACGTTAATTCGAGACCTCTCCAATCTAAGGTTACCACATAGAATCTTTTCTACTACTTCCACATCGTTAACGATGCCCGCTTGGGCGCACGTAATAAAGTTTATTTTATTTATTTTCGAAATTTCGAATGCTCCACGTTCAAAAGTTACCCTCTTTTTTGTAGATAGTGTATGTGTTGGGTAATTTATTGCTTTATTCCTGTGGCTTTTTGACAGCCGATGCCATTTTCCCACGCTGCAATGCATCCAGCCTGCTTGTTATTCTAGCTTGGCATTAAACTTGCCTTTCCGTACAGTTTGCTCATTCTTTTCATTACTCATTGCTGACTCTACAGTTACGTGGAAGCGTACAGCCATATGCTTACCTCTTATTATAGTTAATTCCAATACTTGCCACCCTCCCACTAATACTATAGCCTTCAACCTTGTTGCTTCCAAAATTTTGTAAATAAGAATATCCACACCTAGTACTTTCATCTAAGCCGCAATAGCATAGGACGTGTTACTTCTACAGCAGTGCAAAAGCCTCATGTGTCCTCCTACTTTCGTTAAGCCTTAGTATATCCCTTTGTACACCCTCGAATTCCCCCAATAGCTCAGCTAGACTCGGATTAGTAGATAACATACAAGCGTTAGGCATGTGCATGTTCAGATTTCAATGGCAGCTATTCTGGACCAAAAAATTCTTAGCGCTCTCCACTAGGTCGCAGGTTTGACAGCCAATTTGGCCAGCTGCTCTGCAGTCGTGGGTACTGAGGGCTGCGTGTTAATTGGTGTATTTATGCGATAGTTAGGGTGGCCAGTCTTCTATGGTGCGGGAGTGCATTACAAGCTGTGGTCGACAGTTAGGCGACACGCCCATCGTTTTTTTTTTCTTTCTTGCAATCCTATCGCCTCGTGGATTTTCCTTTTTGAGCGCTTGAAATAAATAATCCGGTGCTCGATTCGAACCACCCACCTCTTGCATGCGAGGCTAATCTCTACCTTTAGATAGGAGTTGTGCCCCGCATTCTTAGCTCTTTTGAGTTCACACTTACTGCGGATCCAATCTCAACTTGGCCTTCCTCACAGCTCGCGTGGTCTTCCCGTTGTTCCAAGGATTGAGAATTGAAACGCGTTAAAAACGATTCCTGTAACGTACGGAAGCTCCAACGGTGAAGGAAGTGTGCAAAGTAACGTTCCGTGCATTTCTTTTGTGTTTTTTTTCGTCATTGCTGGCAACTTGAAAACACAACAGCAGCTGTTCACACAAATTTGAAATTTGCCGCCACATAAATACCCCGTCGTCAATACTGTGCCATCCATTCATTCCAACGGGTCTTGTCATTAGAAAACATGTGCAATAGGCTTGCAACCAAAATTTTCAAAAACGTGAAGCCTCCCGAACCTGATGTCTTCATGAATGCGGTCTAATTATTCTCATAGAAACAAAAAATAAAAGCCTTATCACATGCTAATTGTAGCATGGCCCGAAATTTTCGAACACACAAATTTGCCTCGAGCTCACCTTGCGGTCATGACAGCAAAACAGTGCACAAAACAGGAAAGCAGTGCTGCGTAAAGCTGCTTCAAAAACACGCGTGGAGTATTAAATGCATGAGCGGCGTTTGAGACGTTCATCAATGAACACAGCGTGCAAACGCTTTAGCGCCGCCACTCAGCAAACACATCAGTGGTGCTGCAACGCCAGCGAGTATGTAACAATATCTTACTTGCAACTGAACGTCGCTCAACCCATACGCTTGTTCGCGCATTGTTGTCCACTTTCGAACAAACCATTTTGTTTTCCCTGCAATATTTAAATTTGAACTTTCGAAGGCAGCAGGCATGCACATCAAACACTGTGGTACTGCAGCTCTTCACTCTTGTATCGAATATTAATGCTCAATAAAAAAAAAGGTTGTGCATAGCTGTGTGTTTCCTGGGTGGTAAAGTGTGTGTATTTGCGATTGTGTTAGGCTCTTCAAAGTTTCGCTAAAATCAGTTACAATGTGATGAAAATCCAACTAGCCTAACAACAAATTTTAGTGGGTTATAGCTACTTATGCTTACCGTAACTTATGCAACTCAGCACGTCAAGAGGAACGAATTCAACTTTTCATATTGTTAGCTCTTTTTAAAGAAGACTGGCTCGTGAATCACGTAGATAAAGTGGGTATAAAACAATAAACAAAGTAATAAGGCAAAACGCGCAACTATGGCTGTACTGAATTGCGTAACTCAGTTTATTACTAGAGGTGAATTACTCATCGATGAGATCAATATCCTCTATACAGCGCTATCTACCTCAATGTGATGAACCGTGCTCTTCATGTTGCTCGAATGAATACTTTCATCGTCAAGAAGAACAATTAAGGAAGAAGAGACGAACATTTCTCCCGGCAAATAGCGGGTAGCCGGGCCATATCTCCCGATGACGTTCGGTCGCCTGAAATTGACATGAATACAGCCAATCATTAGGAAGATGAGTATAAGCAGCACTTATATAGCGGTGGTTTTGCAGTAAAAAATCGGCAACTTATTCCACGCATAAGACGCGGTTGGCCTTTTTTAATATTAAGAGTACCGAAACAACAAAAGTGAATCATATAAGAACAGAGAATCCTTCAAACTATTATTTAAATCACCGAGCTTTGACGGTTGGCTAGCCCCGCCGCGGTGGTCTAGTGGCTAAGGTACTCAGCTGCTGACCCGCAGGTCGTGGGTTCGAATCCCGGCGGCGGCGGCGGTTGAATTTCCGATGGAGGCGGAAATGCTGTAGGCCCGTGTGCTCAGATTTGGGCGCACGTTAAAGAACCCCAGGTGGTCGAAATTTCCGGAGCCCTCCACTACGGCGTCTCTCATAATCATATGGTGGTTTTGGGACGTTAAACCCCACATATCTATCAATATCAATTGATGGTTGGCTATCTCTCGATTTGATTGGTACTATCACTTTTCCTATACGACATGCTTCTGTTTACAATAACTGACAACTGTGCTGGTTTTATTAATGGCACTTATAGACATTCTTGTTATGTTAAGACTGCAATTTATGTGTTGCATATAAAATATGATGCCTACCAGGGGCATTCTGCCTTGTTATACAAAAAATGTGACATAGAGAGCCTATAGTTTCTTTATGGCCAAAGTATAGTTGAATATAAGGAAATCTGTTGCTTCGTTATATAGTGAACTAAGCAGCAGAGGATCTGAGAGAAACCTGGTATTGAAACGCAAGAGCGATTCCTGTCAGTACAGGTGCGCCTCTCAGTTTTAATAGCTAAAATATTTCTGAGGTTTTTGACGGTGCTTCTCTGGAAGCGCGAGAATTGCGCTGCGGATGAAAAGATGGAAGCGCAAAACCAACGAGGACAGGAAGGAACATACAAAGACAAATCGGGGATTTCGCGCTTCCAATTTTTCACTTTATGAACCAACTAAACCCGCCACGCAATTTTGTTTTGTGCTTTGTGTACTGCTGGGCTATATATGGCTCAAACAGGCGTCGGCGGTAACGAGGCGTCAATACCGCAGCCCGTGCACTCACTCTCCGGGCACCATCCATGATCCCACACAAATACGGACCTCAAAATAATCCCGCCTACACCTTCGAAGAAATCGCATATTTCGAACTCAATAACATCTATCCGAACCCGTGTGAAGGATTCACCAAGATGGAGAAGCGAATCCTTCTTCACCTTTACACTAAAACTCTAATATGACCCAGCAATTCTAAAGAGCGTAATTAAAAACCAACCTTGGCTTCACCTCAAGTTTTCCCTCAATTACTGTACACCATAGGTGCGTCTTAAGGCGCAAAAATAGTAACAAAGTCAAAGACAACAACAAGATCGACTCATGAATTCTGGCCCACACTGCTAAACACGTGCCCAAAACACTTTAATCTCGCTTCCACGGGAAGTTGCGCACTGTGAGTAGAATTCCTGTGACATTTGCCACATGGCATAGGCGCGCCAAAGAACAATAAACCTCACCTTTCTAGCCGACCCTTCCCGGAAAGACTAGGAAGCCATCCTTTTCGGCGGCCTTTACCTGACGGCCCTACCGGGCTTCGTTGAGATATCCCGAGTCGCGGCTGACGCCAAAGGACTCCGGTAAGCGGGAACCTGCCGAGTGTTTGTACGAAGAGGGCCTCTAAAGACAATCCCTTTAGACATCCCTTCCATAAATAAATGGGTTTCATCATTATCATAACATCATCATAATCATCATCACTTTCACTGCGGGTGAACGAGATGAATATTCGGCTCTCACACACTAGCAAGAAGAAAGTCTCACTGCAGTTTCCTGTGTAGGCATCGTCACCAGCCCGGCTATTGTTCGGGTTCCAGTGCACAAGGCTCACATTTCTGTAAACGGTCCGCTTAAATACGTGGGGCACTGAACCGTTTAGTTTCCAAATATCCACCTATGTGACTACAGCGATGGCTTACTTTTTGTGCCTTTTATCTGACACAATTTTTAAATATTGATCCTTTCTTAGTGGCACGATGTCACGGGTCGTGTATCAGTGGCGATGTCCACAACCCCACTGCGAGTTCTCACGCCTCGCGTACCGGCTACATGCTTTCGTTGCGCCAACTGTTTGCCTCCCTTCCTGCCTTCTCTAGCGCAAGGCTGCCGCAGGCAGCGTCTGCTTGGAAAAATTGACTGCTCGCGCTGCACAACCGTTCACTGGCCACCCTGTTTATGTGAGCACTGGATCGCACGTCAGCGTCCCACCACTCACTGTTGACAACGTTTCTCCTTCATTGAATAAGTAAGGCTAATATATCGATGAAATAACAATTCATCATTCCCAAGCCATACCCAATTACGCACCATTGACAAGATACGCCGAAACTCCGCGACGCATTTACTCGAGATCTCGCAGTGGGAAGATGCAGGTGGCGTTTTCTACGGCTTTATGGTCGCATAATAAGGCAAGTAATGATTCAGCTCACAAACATTGATAGCGCATGTAAGCACGATTGTTCTATGTTGCACTGACTTTGAAGGTAATTGTTTTCTAAGAAAATAACATAGACAGGATGTGAATAAAGCCACGTCACCTGTTCAAGGTGGTAAGAACCTACCATGGCATCACAATTTTCCGAACATCCGACACCACTTTATGGAAAGCTATGTTGGGGTTATTTCCGCTGTAGAAAACTTTCAGTAGGTTTATATGGGCTTCGTTGATGCCTTGATCTCGCAGTGCCTGCATAGCTGCTCATGCACCGGAAACTCCCAAACGGAGCAATGATGACAGAACGCGCTGAATGGAGGAGCAGCAAAAAATGAATTATCTGTCGTTTCCAAACATGCTGTGTCATGCGTGACAATACACTTTATCCAACCGTTGTGTATGGTCGTATTCGTACAGTCTTGTAATCCAACTAAATGCTTCCCTCAACATATAGATCTTTTTCTAAACATAAATACTCCACTGGACCACCTGATAAGAGGAGACCATAGTCCACTAAACACAATCAGCAGATGAGAGAAGTTCCTAAGAAGCTGTATGCTTCAAGCTTTGAGAAATGATGGGTGTCGCTATAGCCAGCCTTCTGTCCAGTCTTTTTGACGTTCCCACAAGGCTACTTGTCGACGCATTGGCTACAGACCCTATTTATGTTCAAGTGTTTTTGATCAACCTTATGGGGAAGAGAAAATATATGATGTCGTGCTTGAAAATAAATCAGTTTTAATTTTTCATCGGGGCTAAAAAAGAGGTATAGGGTGGAAGCATTCCTCTGAAACTACTGATGATTAAAGCAACAAGGATTAGTTGATGGTTGTGAAAGAATTCCGGATTTTAGAATTATTAGAGGACAAAATCATCTTGCAGCTGTTCGTAATTGCCACAACACTTATTCATGAGGCTGTGGCCAGCTAAAACTAGACGCAAATTTGATTTAGTAAGTGCGCAGTGTCACTTGACTCAGGTGCAGCAAATTAAGACGCAAATAATAACATGAGAGCCGGGCAATACACAAAAAGATTACCACACTGAAGCAACGAAATCATAGAATATAGTTTGGTGCTTGTTTATTGGTTCTCGTATGAAGTGGGTATAAATGGAAATTCTCAACATGATGCGTAATCTAACGAATAGAAGCGGAACAAGGGAAACCTATTGTATTGTCTTTGTGGGAATGATACACGGGTTGAGAATATGATTGAGATAATTTTTCCGTATCGCAATGAATGGCTTCGTCTAATGCATGCCACAGGCAATCTCATTGAATGCTTTCAATACTTTGACAGTTACAAGCAAGCTGTAACTCGAAGTAGCCCCTAAAAAGTACTGACGAGCCGACCCCGATCATTTCTTTCATGCTATTTTTACTACTACACCTCCTTACCTAAGAGTCCCCGTTATCTCCGTCTTGTGAGCGGAGGTATTTGACGAGCCAATGCGGTCTTCACACATTATAATTTACAGAGTCCTAGTTAATATGCTATATTTTGTGCCAAATATTCACCTTGCGGAGTGTCATGGCCAGTTCCTCGGGAGTGGCAGAAACTTCTCCCGAGTGTTTCTCCGCAGCTGACGCATATGTGGCCCAGCGATTGATAGGTGCTGCAATCGATCTTCGTCTCCAGTTAGAATGAACTGATGGTGCCTTGGTAGCAAAGAGGGTGTCTTTCAGTGGAGCTTGTCCTGTTAAGAAAAAAGCACATGGCATATCCCACCGCAAAATGAATTATAACCGCTGGTTGCAAAGTGCTAGAATAACGGATTTCAGGCTAGTTCGTTGCCAGTCAGTGCACGGGTCTGTGCCTTTCTTGTTCACTGTCCTTTCTCGTCAATACAGGATATTTTTGCCTCGGTAAAAAGCAATAAAAGCATTTGCAATTCATAGAAGCGGAATAACAGAGAGCTGCAGTAATATAAATATAGAGTTTTGAAAGGAAATTAAAAATGTCAGCACTTTTCCTCTCCTAAATTGTCTTGAAGGAGCTCTCAATACGACGGCGCTGCACGTCAAGGTCGATATATGGCCTTCCACACAGGGCCTGAGACAACACGTAGGAAAAGCAGTTGTGGATATATGCTTCATTAGGTGCAACCACAATCAATCTTTCAAGGCAATCAAACTGATATTCATCGCATTTTAACGGGTAATAGATATGTGGGGTTTAACGTCTCAAAACCACCATATGGTTATAAGAGACGCCGTAGTGCAGGGCTCTGCAAGTTTTGACCACTTGGGGTTCCTTAACGTGCACTCTAATCTGAGCACATGGGACAACTGCATTTTCGCCTCCGTTCAAAATGCAGCCGCCACAGCCAGGATTCTATCCCGCGACCTGCGGATCAGCAGCTGAAACCCTTAGCCACTAGACTATCGTGGAGGGGCTATCTTAATAGTAAGGCTTAGTGTTTGTTCAATAAGTCAGTTTGCCCTCGAACACAGCTATCAAATACATAACGTCCTCTTTAACAATCAATATTGCTCAGCGGTGGCGGCTACGGAACAGTGGCTCGTCACTAACTGCTCCTGTCTGACTTTGCAGCCCCGGCGAAAGCGTGTTTGCGGATCGGCGCCTGCTGCCACCTTACCTTCTTCGACGCCATATCAAGAATCCCGGGTTCATATCAAGAATAGACAACGCCCCCTTTGTGAACTACGTCATCGAGACGCACCTTCAAAAGGCACAACCCAGACACCGGAGGACCATTTGCTAAGCGGTGGCGGCTACGGAACAATGGCTCGTCACTAACTGCTCCTGTCTGACTTTGCAGGTTGATGTAAACTGTATTTACATTTCCCTTATATGACACTGTTTGTCACCACCGCCACCGCTGTTGCAAGAATTTCCTGATTATTGTAGCTTCCTTTTTGTGACCACTGATACTGTTGAATCTGTGATTTTGCTCAGTTCGAGATGTCCGAGTCTGATGCCTGCTTAGTCTATAATGAGCCTCTCTTAGAGAGCGGCTCTTATACAACCTGCTCTGAATGCAAATATGGCTATCACCTGGGAGCATGCTCGGGAATGAGCAAAACGACCTTCAAAAAAGATGATGCCGCAAAGAAAACATGGAAGTGCCAGACATGCCTGGTTTCGGCACCCGAAAAGCACGTGGCGAAAAGAGCCACACCGGCGAGCATAATTCGTCGTTCGAGAAAGTACTGATCGAAATTAATAGGAAGCTGGCCCAAATACCAGACATACAGAGAAAGGTGGATGCACTAATGAAAGTAAAAGATACAGTCGACAAATTGGAGCTGTCAGTTCAGCATTTGTCTGATCAATATGATGCGGTGCTCGTTGAAATGCAAAAACAATCAGCTGAAATGGCAGTCCTCAAAAAAACAGGTGCATTCTGCCCAGTTGTCCGACACCACTAAGAACATCCATGAGCTGCAAAAGCAGGTGAATGCTTTAGAGCAATACAGTAGACGCCAAAATATTGAAATTCACGGCATGCCTGTCACCCAGAATGAAAATTTGCTCGGTAAGCTCAATAACTTAGCAGTTAAGCTTACCCTTCCTGAACTGACGAGCTCTGAAGTCGAAGGCATACACAGACTTCCACCAAAAACCGGCAAAGTTCCTGTTGTGCTTGTTCGTTTGGTGTCACGAGCAACACGTGACCAGTGGGTGGCTAAGAAGGTCGATATAAAAACTGCTAGCTCTAACGTGTTTTTCCTTGACAATCTGACGCCACAGAACAAAAAACTTCTCTGGCTAATGAAGACAAAGGCAGAGGAATACCATATCAGTTCGCATGGCAGAAATCCGGCAAACTGTTTGTGCGCAAAGTACCTGGTGATCGAGAATTGCACGTAGACAACGAAAGCGACCTAGATAAGATTCGTTGAACTGTGTCTTCTATCACTTACGTTACTTCAGTTTTCAGTTATCCCCCTCAATGGCTATCTTCCATGAAGCCATATATTATGACGCTCAAACTTTAAATCAATTGTGCAGGGCCCTTCTTTTAAGGAGCCGGACAGAATGTCGATCTTTCATTTAAACATACGTAGTTTGAGAAACAAGCAAACTGATGTGCTGTTTGATTCTGTAGATCATACGTTCGATTTTTTGGCCTTCACTGAGACTTGGTACACTTGCACGTCTGATGTAGAGTTCATCGAAGGATACAAACATGAAAGCGTGCATAGACCGAATCGTAGGGGTGGTGGTGTGTCGCTATATATACAAAAAGATGTTTCATATGCCGTGCTTTCCGAATTTTGGTGTGTCAGCACACATTATGAATCCATTGCCGTTCAATGTGTAATGTCCCTGATTGTCACAGTTTATCGGCCCCCATCAGAGGATATTCAAGAATTTCTGTGTTTTATAACTTCAGATGCTTGAATATGCGTCCTTGAGAAATTCGCATATTGTGCTTGTCGGTGATATAATATTGATTTCTTACTTCTTACTCCACATAGTAGACAATTTTTAGATGTAAGTCAAATCATTTTCGTGTAGGAACTTTATAAGTTTGCCAACTATAATAACAGCAGAAAGTGAAACTATGCTAGACCTATGTATCACTATTTATGACAGAAACGACGTCAGAGCTGGTGTGCTAACAACTGATCTGAGCGACCACTTGTCCATATTCTGTTTTTTTCCTGCAGCTAAGAAAGAAAAAATAGTGTTAACGATGCTCCTGTTCCATATCGCTCTTTCAATACCAATGCCTTGTCAGCATTTCTGCTAGTATTGAGAGTATCGACTGGGAGATTGTCTACAGTGAGCAAAACCTTAATATATCGTATGATCTGTTCCTGCAACATGTAAAGCGCTGTTATGATGCTGCCTTCCCACTACAATACTATAAAAAGCACGGAAAGTCTAAGAAACCATGGATTAACAGAGATCTTTACAACAGAATCAGAGAACGAGATAAACTATACCATAACTTCATTAGGATAAGAGACATATCTATATTACATGAATATAAAAAAAGTTCGCAACAAATTAAACTATGATCTGAAGAGAGCCCGTATTCAGTATTATCAGGCTCGACTTGCAGAGGTCTCTTTCAATCCAAGGAAAGCATGGAACTCGGTACGTACACTCATAGGAACAACAAAAGGTTCTCTTCCTCAGCATTAACAATTGACGGTGTTGAGTTTAGAGAAGCTCGTCTGGCGGATAAATTTAATACTCATTTCTTAACCTCAGGTGCAGCAGCTCAGACAAGGGACGCAGCAAACGACTGCCAAAAATACATTTCTTCTTTCTCTGCGAACTCTATTTTCTTGACTCCTTGTAGTCAATTAGAAATACTTACGTACCTGAAGTCTTTAAAAAAAATACTGCCGCTGGTTACGATAACATTAAGGTAGAACCAATTAAACATGTCGCCGAATTACTGTGTGGCCCACTGCAGCATATCTGCAATCAATCTTTTGCCAATGGTATTTTCCTGATGGCATGAAGATAGCTGAGGTGGTAGTCATCCACAAAGGTGGCACTCACGACTTGAATAACTACCGGCCTATTTCCGTGCTACCTTTATTTTTCAAAGTTTTAGAATATACATTAAAATGACGACTAATGAAGTTTCTTGGTGACCATCAAATGCTTGCAAGGCAACAGTTCGGGTTCCGTGAAAAGAAATCAACTGAAAAGGCACTGTTGGATATTAAAGAAAAATACTTATTAGCATGTATCATAAGCAATAACTCTTGCAACATTTTTAGACTTCAAAAAGGCGTTTGATTCCATAAAGCATTCATTTTGTTTCACAAACTCCCTTACTACGGTACTAGAGGTATCGTATTAGATTTGATCCACAGTTACTTATCTGACAGGGTACAATGCACTAAATGGCTACTCTTTCAATCTCAGTCAATAAATATGGCGTTCCGCAAGGTTCCATTCTGGGACCTTTATTCTTTCTCCTTTACATAAATGATATTGGGAACATACCGCGGAACTTGTGACATAATTCTCCATGCAGACGACACGAGTACTTTTTTTTTCAGGTAAACATCTACTTGAACTTCAAATGTAGCTAATAGATGGCTAACTGAACTTTCACACTGGTTGCATCTAAACCAACATCAACTTAATGTAAAAAAAACTAAATTTATTATTTTCAAGAGCCGTAATAAGCCTGACGATCATAATGCCTGTATAATATTTCAAAACTTCGCTATCGAACAGATTCCTAGTTATAAATTTCCAGGTGTTGTTTTTGAAGAGAATATCAGCTGGACACCTCACGTAAACAAGATTCATGCAAATATGTGCAGGTCAATTTCGATACTGTATAAAGTTAGCTCCTTGGTGCCTAAATGGTTGAAACCGCAGTTATATTACGCCCTCGTTCACTCTCATTTGCAATACTGTCTCCTAACCTGGGGTACCACTACTCACACAAATTTTGATAGATTATGAGTTTTAAAAAAAAAGAGCTGTCCGTTCCATTGAAAATCTTATGCGAAATGACCACACAGCGCCATCCTTTTCAAAGCTTAATATACTCAGAATAGATCAGCTATTCCAACTAAGATTTGCTATGCATACATATAGGCAAATTTTGCATGACCCCCAAATCCTGCCCTCATCATCGTTATCTCTACATTCACAATATCACCTAAGGCAAAATAGACTCAGAACACCTTTGTTCCGAACTAAATATGGTACTCAGACACTAGCCTATTTAATGCCACATTTTCTGAATAATAATTGAGAAATCGCCAATATGATCCAGGACAACTGTTGCACATACAGCCTACGGAAAAAAGTTAAAGATTACCTCTTGTTTAGCTCCTAATCTTCCCTTTATATTGTGCATTTGCTGTTTTTTTATTTTTCCTATTTTGTTCCATACTGTTTTGTAACGTTGATCATCATCAGGGCTTGTGTAAACATTTTCATGTCACGCATCATTAATGTGTACCGAAGATAACTATTCTACCGATTGTGTTTTGATCGCCTGTGCGCCTGTTCTTTTTTGTTTTGTTTTGTTTTTCCTTTTCTTCTTACCTGTATTTGCGCATGTACCGCGGCTTTCCACCCCTGAGAAATGTATGGGTAGGGGGGCCTTTGTCAGGCAGTTGCATCGGCCTTTAGCCCCTTCATCCCAGACCATGACTGTCTGAATAAACTTCTGAGTATATTGTGTCAGTTTTCCGAAGTTCGTATACGTGGCTCAAAGGAGAGTGCGTGTATTTTATATGCTCGGCCAGAGGCCACAACAATGTGGGCTCCCCATACAATTTTTGCCTCACCGCGGTGGTCTAGTGGCTAAGGTACTCGTACTCGGCTGCTGACCCGCAGGTTGCGGGTTCGAATCCCAGTGGAAGCGGCTGCATTTCCGATGAGGCGGAAATGTTGCAGGTCCGTGTGCTCAGATTTGGGTGCACGTTAAAGAACCCAGGTGGTCGCCATTCCCGGGGCCCTCTACTACGGCGTCTCTAATCATCATATCGTGGGTTTGGGACAATAAACCCCACATATCAATCATGCCCACACACTTTTCTAGAAGAGCACGAAATAATCTTTTTCTGTCATACTGATAGCTTTGGCGCCCTCATTGAAAGACAAGCAATGGTTTGATGTGATACCTGCCCTCAATATATCCTTGTCTCGAACTATTAATTTTTATTTAAAAAACCGACTTTATGATTATAAAATATCAGCGCTCTAGAGAATTCGATTGGCTGAGGAAACACGTTTGTCACCCTGGTCTCCTGCAACTCGAATAATAACAAGCAAAAGCTTCGGGTGAATGGCTTTAATTTGAGGCACGTGTTACAAGTACCATACAATGCCATCACATAAAACGAGTCGTTTGCGGGACCATATCTTAGCAAACACGCAGGCTATACTGGGGTGCCTGATGAATAGAGCTTGAGCTACCTAATATATGTTGACGCCTCACCAACGCACATCACTTTTGTCGAGCAGAACTGCAGTCGAGTGCACGAAACATGGTTTTTCTATCAGCAGCGTACGTTTCGTCGAATGCTGCGGGTAGTAACAATGCTAGTCTAAGGTAGCATCATTACAGCATGCCATACCGAATATATATTGCAATGTTTTACTGCTCACTGCCCAATGTTTCTAACAAAACATTACCCAAAGCTGGATAAGAATAAGTGAAAATAACAAACGCCATACAATATTAGACAATATTCCGGAAAATGTTACAAATTTGGAGAACGCTAGCATACAGTACACATCGAGCAAACATACTCCCTAAACCGTTAGCCAACATATTAAGCAAACACCAGGTGCATGATGTTCCCACACTGCGCTGCAGATTGGTTGGCATCAAAAATGTGAGACATTAATTAACCCAACTGAACACAATGGAAGTCTGCAACCAATATCTAGATCTTGGCAAGAGTATGGCAAAATTACCAAGCGGTGGCAAGCACTCTATTGCGATTATTCAACTAATGTCGAGATATTCAATGGTGGCTAGGGTGTCCCTGACTTATTCATTAGAATTATTTAAGAGGCTTTTCCGTACTAAACCACTTTTAATTACGAGACACGCCATAGTGTTACACTCCAGAAATTTACACCATCAGTTTTATTTAACGAGAAGTTATCGCGCACGGGAAGGTCCTCGGGCCTTTTGCCTCCACCGAAACGCGACCGCACGGCGGTGATATAACTTGTTACCATTCAGGTACGCAACCGGGTGCCGTAAGAAGAATATCGGAACGATGGCGCAGGGAGCCAAATAACGTTTTCGCCTTAAAAAAACGTTGTTAGCACATATCAGCCCGGTTATTTCTCAGTTGCACTGTTCTTAAATGTAAGAGATTCAAGTTCTCTTAAAGATATATCTTGCTAAAAAATCTATATGGCCCGAAAGCCACGTTGAGTAGAGGCGAATCGGCAAAGACTGTGGCTTGATTTAGTACACTGTAAAATACACGCAGTCTACTATGTGTCGGAAAGGCTGCGCCTATGTATCAGGGCACTAACCTGAATGGCGGAGCCTTGGTCAGCAGGTCTGCCCTTGGAATGGTATCGGCTGGAATTACGTGCTGCATCATGGCAGACGAAGATGCTTGGATCGTGTCGGACACCGATGAAGGCAAGGTAGCCCAGTGCTGGTGCGATGCTGCATCGATCGGCTGTGCATTCGGAGACATTTTCTGCAGGAACGAATGAAGGTTGAGACAAGGCGCCCACACCAAGTTCCAGCTCTTGCTGCGGAGGCGTGCTGTAGGTGACGTAGCCCTCCTTTTCTGCCGTCGGGAAACAGTCGCCAGTGTGAGGTAATGGTGTTCCCATAATCACGGTAGAAGGAGACGAGGACCCCATTATTTAGATTCCCCGTATCGATCCTGAGAACCATCAAAAGCACCGAAAAAGAAGCCTGCATAAGGTTTTAGAACACTTTTTTCGCAGCCTGCGCGTGAGCCGAGTTTCTTGATGATGATCCCCACTCCCAGTCTTCGTTTTTCTTCACCACCTATCGTTTGCCTACAAAAATACACTGAAAACTTCTGTTTCAAACAAAGAATATTTGAATATTTCTATTTCTGCAATTTTTAATTAGTCTTACCTAATTTAAACAGCGTCTTCGTAGTATTTATTTATTCAAGAATTCCCCCCATAAGGTAAAACACGATGCTATGTGAATACGTAAAATGTAAGTATTAAGCTTGCTTGTTTTGTACCGGTCTACCTTGCAGTTTCTTAGTCGATGAATAATTCCAGCATATTCATATTCTACGCCTCTCGATTTCGTAATTTCTTCTTGAGAAAAAAAATATATTGCTGGTATGCTAACTTACTTCACTTTCCGTGGGGTCGGAAAACCATATCATTGATATGAGCTTGTAGAATTGGCCGAAAAAAGAAAATTTTGTTATGTATGGAGAAAAAATCTCCCACTCATTTTTAACCAATATTTTCTTAGGTTTAACTGACTTTCAATTGTCCCGGCATAAACAACTCTAGCTTATTTACTTTTAAGTACAAGTGGAGACGATATCCCTTTTTTTGTTTCGAGGTTGTACGCCCATTGAATTCAGTGACCAACTTCTCAAATACTTATATAAATTTAAGTTTGAAGAGAATTATGAATACGCTGCCACCATGTAGTACGAGAGCGGGAGCAGCTTTTCAGAGGCCCCTGCCATTGAATAGGATTTTTACAATAGATATAACAAATGAACGAATGAATGAATGAATAGAATTGAAAACTTCCTATATGAGGCTTTGTCCAAACAGCCAGATCAAAAATAGCGCTATGGAACCATGATTGTAAGGTGTTTTATCAAAGAGCATTGTGTATACAAACTGAACATAAAGGTGGAAAAGGTGTAATCTAAATTAACCGTAAAAAGCTCTTCTAACTTATAAAAAAACTTGGATTTCTCGAGGGATTCCAGAACAAGAGAAGCTGCGTGTCGAAAACTACTTTGCAAGCAATGCTAAAGCAAGTTGTAAAGATCTAGAATTTATAATCAGGCTGCAAACTTCAGAGTACAGACAGCACGGCGAAGAAGAGTTATGATAACCAACATACTGAGTTGCTTCAGAAAATTGGAACGAGGTAAATGTTTTTAGCAATCAAAAACAAAGTTTTTTTGCTCATAAATGTCGTATTGGTGTATTCTAAGCCAAGTAAATGGTCTAGTTTCCCTTAAAGATATTTTTGAACCACTTGAAGTTGTTCACGACTGCCTTCTTGTACCTCTTATTCTCTGGTCATCAAGTGAAGACATTAAAAAGGTTATTGCCAAATACACCTCATAGAATTTTCATGACTAGGAAAGTACCATTTTGAATTAAACACTAGATAGTAGTAATTACCTTGACATCGACAACGAACTAAGATGATAATGGCTACGACAGTACACTGAGAACCAACATAGGTTGGGTGTGCTTCTTGTAAGGACGTTTCTGTTTTTATGAAATCGTGTGGAGTGGATGGCTAGGAGACCATGTATATATCAATATGATGGGTCAGCTTAACTTGCTGCAAGTATTTTTTTAAATACTCGCGCAATTTAACCAAGTCATAGATTAGTAAGGAAATAATTTTATATTGCTGCAGGGAACGGAGGTTCATAAACAAGCACGACATTCATCCAACCCACCATTTTTCACTAAGATTTCTGCGTTACCAGGTCTCAGCCATATTCGTATTTCTTATTTACTGGGGTACTGAGTATCCAAGAATAGACGAAAGTTTTCACTGTTTTTAAACATGTAAAGAATTTTCCGTATTGAGGCTTTCATTGCTGCTCTTGTATTTTTAAAGTTGGAAAAGGAATCCGGGTTAATTACACACCCGTGAAAATGCTGACTCTCTGCCCTTGTGTACCTTCTGACTGCGTTTTCTCGCCCCCCTTCCAAACAGACCACCTGTTTTTGCTTTCGCCTCCTCTTCCTCTTCTATTAAAATTGATAACAATTGCAATAACTGACGTTTCACGTCGGCTAATTATGATATATTATTTAGAGACGCCGTGGTGAAGCGCTGTCAAAACTTCTCACCACCTGACTTTCCTAAACATACTCCTTAATTTAACCACAGGGGCAGTTAAGCCATTACCCCTGCTCTCTCGAAATCCGGGAACATCAGCCGGAATTCTGCACGGCGAACTTCGGTCAGTGGTCCAGCGCAATATCGAATAGACCACTGTAGCAGTTAGATCAGAGAGTGTGTTAGCAGCACAATCATACTCGCGCAAACGTGGGCAGTTCCTGGCTTGAAGAAGACACCGCCCCTTGTCTAAAACTTGGCTTCAGCCATAGTGCCTCTTAGAGGAATTTTCTCGTTTTGTTAGAACACAGTAACACTAATTAAGCAAAGTAGAGAGGCTTGGACAATCGCTTGGTGTCATTCATTTGCACACATGAAGGAATAAATGAAGTATGTTGCTGATTTAGTGCAGTACGGTGAGCATATTTTCGCACTTGTTTACGACTGATAACTGTGCCTCGATTCCCAGCTGGTGATTGAGGCATTGAATTTGCCTTCACTGCTGTGGCTTAAAGTAAGGTTTCTAGCCGATGGTACGACACAATAGGCACCGTTTCTGGGATGGCTTCCAATCTCTGGAACGCACTGTTCCAAAACGAGTGGCGCTCATATGAGCAGTCTTGACCTTGTGCCCCTCCAGGTCACGCTGAAGAGTCAAGGCAATCAGCACTGCTGGCCTCTGGCCATTCGTACAGATGGAAGAACACAACGTCCAGGCTCAACGCCGCAAACTGTGAGCAAAGGCGCAAAAACAAATGGAGGGCTTCTCAAGCCCAGTATACCATCACCCATGCACCATTTAAACAGGTATATCTACCAAGGCTGAGCATTGCACGGCAAACAAGAGAACAAAGGCCCTTCATATTTTTGCTTCTGAGCCTAAAAGTTCTCCTTCCGTTCATCAGACGGCAGCACGGTATACGGATAGACTACAGGCTGAAGCGCTTGAACATAGCCCATGAAATATTCCCGGGTTATGGCTGACGACTTTTTCCTTGGAGTCAACTTAGTCAAATGCATAATGTAGCTTCTGAGATTTGTACGGCTGAAGCTAGTTAGGGCCTCCTCTTATCGTCGTTCACGTCCGTGATGGGGAACCTTGTGGATGTGAAAGACAAAAAATCGATTGACGCTAGACTAGGCTATTCATAATTTTTACCAATCACTATAAAACCCTCTTGTCGATGAGTTCAACGTCCATATTATGTCTAGCTTTGTCGTCAAAGCTCACTCCGCCGACATTGTGGTTAGAAAATCATGGTTATCGAGGAAACATGATTGTATTTGAATGAAACAAAGCTTCAACAGATGATCTACAAATGAAACTGTGAAATGAGCACTGTAAAATTGTGAAAACACAAACGCTTTATACTAGTCCGTGACTACAACGTAGACAATATGAACCTCAAGACAGCTTTGTTGTCGACTTTATGTCGCTTTACGTCACTCAAATTACATTATATGGAGAAATGCTCCTATTACACGCACACACAAAACATATTTAAAATGCACTAATAGCGATCATATTCTAGCAAAACTTTATAAAAACCTACAAGCGCAGGTCCTTTACACTTCTCAGATACTTCAACTTTGATATGGTGGACCTTTGGGCCAAGCTTCGTCCAATTGTCCTCACTGACTTCGTGGAGATGCGTGGATTTTTAAAAGCTTGCTGTTTTTTCCTTGTGGCTTGTTATACGGCGGCTTCTGGCGTGTACAGCAGTGTTCCCAGAAGGTGCACTTCTGCAGTCAGCGCTCACGATCAACCCCTTCTTATGGTTCCAACAATGTTTACTAGAGGACGCGCCACCACACAAGTCGTCGGTTTTCCATGGACCGCGTGCTTGCCTACTCGAAGTGGCTTTGAAACAAAGAGAAGCGAAGAGAAAAGCGTGGCGTCAGAACTGTCTCCAACTCAGGTGGCCACTGCAACAAAGCCACTAAGAGGACGGGAAGTGGGAGATAAAAAGAATCTGAAACAGAGAGGAATATAACAGTATGACAGTGGTGTTTGGTCTGGCCGTGCATGAACGCGTGCTGCCACCGCGCCGAGAAGCGAAAAAAGGAACGTGAAGCAAGCCAGCTGGTTGAGGAGGATCATCGCGACTATGTCCACTTTGTTCTCGTCACTTCGCAGGCACGGCAACATGTGAAAAAATTCTAAGACCAGTGTTAGACACGCTTATCGATATCCTGCCAAGCCTCTTCCCCTGCCTGCTCTCAACAAATGAAGAACACCTGATAGCTGCACGTCTCCACTTTATAAGCGTTTTAGACTTTTGACTCATGGCAACAGCAACTATCACATAGAGGTGCAGGAGGATCACGTGCCGATGACCGTGGCCATTACTGTGCCTTGCTGTGCCTCTCGCTTTACGTATTTCTTATTCTTTCTTGCTCTTTCAATTTATCTTCCCGTTCTATTTCTTTCTATTTCGCGTTTGACTCTTCTCTTTTTCTATTATAATAAGTGTAGTTATGCCTTCTTTACGCCTAGTTCTCCTCTGAATGGGATAAGAGATCATAATTATTGAGGCGCTCCAAGAACAAGTCTTCTCGCTGGCGAAAGAGAACACTCCACGAGTTAAACAAGGAGCATTGCTACCGCTTAGTACAGCATGTTACACATCACATAACACCATACTAACGCGGGGCCCACGTACAGTGATCCGCACTTAGTATGCGTGGCGGCAACTTTGACCCCTCACACCACCTTGAGTGTTACGAAGACAATAATACTTGAAAAAATTGCCCGCACTTCGTGCTAAAAAAGGTTGAAGACGTATTACGCAACTTTTATGCCTTACCAGCACTAGCTAGAACAACACGCGCATAGGTGTAGCCCAACCAGCGGAAGCATTTATTGACCATATTCGGCTGCCACTCAAGCCCCGCTATCTTGGAATCATAACTCTCCAATTCGGTATTCTTATCAAGTGAACAAAACGTGCTACGGTGAACTAGCACGCACAAAAACGCTCGAGCCTTTGAATTGAAGTCTCATGACAATCCTCGTTTCATATTACGACCCAAAAACCGGGAAACATGCGTATAACGCATCATTATGAAGGCGCTCATCAATCCAACTGTGCTCCCGAATTTATTATTTTTCATAAGTATTACTAAATATTATCAAGCACCCAGCACTGTAGAAAAGAGTTTCCCATAAAGCCCCTTTATCTAGTTTCTTAAATACCAAAAGGTCACCTACCAACCTAACGGCCGCTTCCAAAGCTAAAGAAATGCTTGTAAAATTAATCCGCCAACACGTCCTTTTTTTAGCAGAAGTAATTGTTCCAAATTCTTCAAGACGTCTTTGTAGTTGGAAGAACTGAAGAATATGTCTATATATAAAATGTTAAAGGGTTTTTGCACACCTGCCATGTGATATAAACCTTTTAAAGGAAGCTTATAAATCTGTCCGATATGGTAAGAACACAAGGGAACGAATGAGATTGAAGGCTTTCATCGTGAAAACTTTAGCTGTATTTATCTTACAAACTTAACCGTTCTTTAGTTAGTGCTCTGTAGTTACCGCCGCGACGTGGTGGAAAACTGCCCCTTTTCTCCCTTCTGTCAATTTTTCTAATGCCTCTTCACACTCTTCATGTTATTTAATTAGTCTTGGCTCATTATAATTTAGGGATGCAAGAGACAGCACAAAGCACACACACGCAATAAAGTAAGCAGTTCACGCTTTCAAGCAGACAGAGCTCATTTCTTCTCTTCTACGCACTCGTCTATATTGTGCACATACTGACTTCAATGCAAGTTCACAGTGAAACATAATTGGCCAATCATGTATTTATTTCCAACTCATAAACCAAATAACATATTCACATATATTGCAATAATGACAGAATACGCTGGCCGTATATCTTCACCACTTGGCCATCGACAACTGTGTTGCGATCTCCGGCTGGGACCGAGGCACAGTTTTAAGCCCCTCTGCAGTGGACGCCGGTTGTCCTGCTGGACAACGCCGCTGTCGTCGGCGACACAGCTGCACGAACGGCTACCGCCCACCGGGAAGCACTGATCCGCCAGAGGGTCGCCGAATTCGGCAACCGTCTCGCTCCTCCTGCTCACAAATACATGGGAGAAGCGGGCTGCTGACGCTGCTGGCTTGTACCGTGTCGCCCAGACGGACACCAAAAGAACGGCGCAGGCTGCGGTTAAAGAGCACCCAATACAACACAACGCCCCGCAACCTCACTTTCGTTTAGCCATTTTAGCGGCTGCAGGATACAGTTGTCATCTAATTACACGCTCAACCACGATGTTTAGCCAAGTACGTACGTCACCTGAGTACGAAGGCTCTTGAATTTGAGACACCACTGACGGACCGTTCGCCTTGCATTAACCAGCTGGCAGCTCCCTACACACAGAGCCTGCTGCCTTTGAATGTAACATTGGAAACAATACAACCAAAGCCCCACGTTCAATTAAACGAATGAATTAGTGTAAAGGCACCGTCATACGCAGCTCGTAACGGGGGTTTCTATTTGTTGATTTAGAGGCCATTAACAGTTCATAATTTCCCAACAAAGGCGATAACAGGGATTGATCATTTGAATGTGACAGCGTCTTGCAAATCCCACATAAATGGCAATACAAAGTTAGAAACAGAAGGCCTCCAGGGATCAAGCTAGCCATTGTTAAAGCAGCTTTGGAAAAAGATCACACGCAGACGTAATTTCATGCAACGAACTGTGATTACTGTGCAGTCTATGCAATTTCTTAACAGTGTAACATCGTAATTATCTATTATTATGACTCAGGTTAGGTTAGTCATCCCAAGTTAAACTAACTGTGGGTACACTGTAACCGCTGTTTTAACACCAGCATATTACAGGATACTTTATACTTTTATTAATCAACAAACTATATGCAAGTGTTTCATACACTACTAGAATACGCTAACGGCTGATACGTTACGTATGATATTGACATATCATCGCCGTGTTGCATGTATTTTGTTTTCATAAAACTTACGTCTCTGCTCCAACGTAAATGATGTGTTAGGAATACTACGAGTTACAGTTCAACCCTCTGGGTAACCATGAAGCCTCGAATGCCCACTGTGTCATCAGCTACTCCGTTACATAAAAACGTGAAATCCTGGTCTTTCTCGTAACACTTGGCTTAAAGCCAAAAGAGGTATTCACTCAAATGCAAAGGTGTTTAAAAGGGTGTGTGATTTGTTCTTTTGGGACTAATGGGGCATTTAATTTCATTGCGCAGCACGAGCTGCGTCGGCACGCTTACTGCCTTACTGCCTCATTGCCACAAGACCTATTCATGAGGCTTTAGCCAGCCAGAAATAGACGTGTGTTTGATTAAGTAAACACCCAGTGTCACTTGATTCGGAGGCAGCTACTAAAGATGCAAGTATAACATTAGATCCGGGCAACACGCAAAAACCTAATCACACTGAAGCAGCGAATATAGTTTGATGCTTGTTTATTGGTTTTCGCATGAAGTAGGCATAAATGAAAATTCTCAAAATCTTACGTAATCTAACGAATGAAAGCGGAACAAGGAAAACTTATCGTATTGTCTTTGGGGAACGATATACGGGCTGAGAAAACGATGGAAATTATTTTTCTGTGCCGCAATAGTTGGCTTCGGCTGATGCATGCCGCACGCAATCTCATTGAGTTCTTTCATTATTTTGACAGTTCCATGCCAGCTGTAACTCGAAGTAGTAACCAAAAACAATTGACAAGCTGACCACGGTCGTTTCTTTCATGTTATCTGTCAAGGTGGTCGAAATTTCCGAAGCCCTCCACTACGGCGTCTCTAATAATCTAATGGTGGTTTTGGGACGTTAAACCCCACAAATCAATCAAGCATACCCCCTAAACATATAGTCAACATAGTAAACAAACACAAAAGACATGATTTTCCAACACTGCGCTGGAGAATGTTTGTCGTCAAATGTGAGACTTTAGTTAACCCAACTGAACACAATGGAAGTCTGCGACCAATATCTAGATCTAGGCAAGAGTATGGCAAAATTAGCAAACGGTGACAAGCACCCTATGCGATTATTCGACCAAAGTCGAGATATTCAATGGTGGCCAAGGTGATGCCGAGTTATTCATTTGAATGATTTATAGGTTTTTCCGTACTAAACCAGTTTTAATTACGTGGCTCGCCATAGTGGTGGACTCTAGAAGTTGAGACCATCAGTTTTATTTACCGAGCAGTTATCGCGCAACGGGAAGGTCCTCTAGCCGTTTGCCTCCACCGAAACGCGACCGCACGGCAGTGATCTAACCCGTTACCGTCAGGTACAAAAACAAGCGCCGTAAGCAGAATATCGGAACGGTGGCGCAATGAGCCAAATAATGCTTTTTGTCTTAAAAAACTTTGTTAGCACATATCAGCCCGGTTATTCTCAGGTCACTGTTCTTAAATCTAAGAGATTCAAGTTCTCTTACAGTTAAATCTGTTACAAATCTATAGGACCCGAAAGCCACGTTGAGCAGAGGCGACTCGGCAAAGACTGTGGCTTGATATAGTGCACTATGAAACACGCACTCTGCTATGTGTCGGAAAGGCTGCGCCTATGTATCAGGCCACTAACCTGAATGGCGCGGCCTTGGTCAGCAGGTCTACCCTTGGAATCGCATAGGCTGGAATTGGGTGCTGCATCATGGCAACGAAGAGGCTTGGATCGTGTCGAACACCAATGAAGGCTACGTAGCCGAGTGCTGGGGCAATGCTGCATCGATCGACTGTGCGTTCGAAGACATTCTCTGCAGGAACGAATGAAGGTTGAGACAAGGCGCCCACACCAAGTTCCAGCTCTTGCATCGGAGGCGTGCTGTAGGTGACGTAGCCCTCCTTTTCTGCCGTCGGGAAACAGTCGCCAGTGCGGGGTAACGGCGTTTCCATCATCACGGTAGAAGGATACGAGGACCCCATATTTGAGATTTCAGGTAAGAACCCGAAAACCCTAAAAAGCACAGAAAAGAAGCCTGCTAAGGTTTTGGAACACTTTTCCTCAGCCTGCGCGTGAGCCGAATCTCCCACATCTAGTCTTCGTTTTTCTTCACCACATAAACTTTTGCCTACAAAAAATATGTTAAAACTTCTTTCAAAACAAAATTTAAATTTTCATATTTACAAAGTGTTTATAAGTGTTAGCTGTTTCAACAGCGTCTTCGTAGTATTTATTTATCAAGAATCCCATAGGGTTATTAAACACGATGTATGTGAATATTATAATGAAATTGAAACTTGCGTTTTTTTGTACTAGTCTACCTTGTATTATTTTAGTCAATGCACATTTTCCAGCAAATTCATATTCTAGCCTTCCCTATTGCGTAATTTCGTCGTGAGAAAAAAATATATTGCTGGTATGCTAACATACATCACTTTACATTAGGTCTGAAAACTGATATGATTGGTAAGCGCTGTACACTTGGCCGAAAAAGAAAAAATTTATCATGTGTGAAGACAAAACCTCCCACCATTTTTTAACCAATATTTTCTCAGGTTTACTGACTTTTAATTGTCCGGTATAACGACTCTAGGTTGATTACTTTTATTCAGTACTAGTGGGGACGATATCCCTCTCTTCTTTTAGAGGTGATATGCCCGTTGAAAATCAGTGAACAGCTTCTCGATTACTTATAGAAATTTGAATGGAAGAGCATTAGGAATACCTGCGCCCATGTAGTACAAGAGCCAGAGCAGTTTTTTTTTTTGTAGGCCTCTGCAATCGTATAGGATTTTTACAATGGATAAAACAAATGAACGAAAAGAATGAATGTATGAAGGAATGAACGCAAAAAAACTTCCTAGATGAGGCTTGTTCAAACTGTCAGACAAAATTAGGGTCAAGAACCATGAATATATGGAATTTATAAAGATCATTGTGATTATAAATTGACCGTAAAGGTGTAAAGATGTATCTAAATTGGACCGTAAAGAAGCTCTTCTAACTTGTGAAAAAACTAGGATTTCTAAGTAATTGCAGACTACGAGAAGCTGCGTGTCAAACCTGCTTGCAATCAATTTTAAACAAGTTGTACGATTTCAAATTTATCATTAGGTTGCAAAACTTTAAAGAACAGACAACGCGGTGAAGAAGAGTATGATAGCCAAATACTGAGTTGCTTCAAAACATGGACCGAGATAACATTTTTAGCGACAAAACAGGGATTCTTTGCTAATAAATGCCGTATTGGTGGATTCAAGGCGAAGAAAACGGTCAGTTTCCTTAAAGATATTTTGAAGCACTTAAAGTTGTTCACGACTGCCTTCGAGTACCTCATATCTCTCTGCTGTAATAAAGTGACGGCTGTGAAGAGGTCTTCGCCACATACGGCTCACTGTTTTTTGATTACATGAAAGTACCTTTTTAAGAAATTCAAGATTAGTTAGTAATACCTTGACGTCATTAACGAACTTAGATAACAGTGGCTACGACAGCACACTGGGAACAACATGAGCTGGGTGTGCTTCTCGTAGGAAGGTTTCTCTTTTTATTAAATCGTTGTAGAGTCTAACTAGGGGACCTGTCTATATTGAATATGGTGTCAATAGCTTGCTTCAAGTATTTTTTAATACGGGCGCAATATAACCAATAACAATAATTAAGGAATAATTTTATAGCTGCAGTTAACAGAGGTTCATAACACAAGCGCGAATTTATTCTACCCACCAAATTTAAATAAATTTTATGCGTTAGTAGGTAATTCAGCCATATTCGTATTTATTTTTCCGTGGTACCCACTATCTGAGATAGACGAAAAATTTCAACGTTTCTAATTCATGGCGATAAGTTTTGTATTGGGTTTTCATTGCTGTTCTTGCAATTTTAAAACTGTATAAGGACTCCGGGGTTAATTACAAACCAGTGAGGATGTAGAACTTTCTGGCCGTTGTACGGTCTGACTGTTTTTCGCACCCCTCTTCGAAACAGACCACCCATTTTTAGGGGCGAAGTCCTTAGGGCTTGGGCTGCGCGTCCCCTGTATGTAGCCACCTCTGGTTTAGTTCTTGCAGTGTTCACTAGATGGCGGTACCGTCCTGTATGAGCCACCTTAGTTTAGTTCTTGCAGTGTTCACAGATGGCGGTACCGTCTCCTGTATGTAGCCGCTCTCGTTTAGTTCTTGTAGTTTACTAGATGTGGTTGTAGTTGATGATGAAAGGTGCAGCAAATGTTATAAACAGAAAGCGGTACTTGTAGTTGATGAAAGACGCGAGATCTTATAAAATAGAATGATGTCAATATGGCGCGTGTCATTGGTTGAAGGCAATCGTTCGATTTAGCGGCGCGAAGTACGCTAGGGGGAGCGATGTCATAAAATCGAGTGGGGCAAAATGTACAGAGGATTCATGGTTACCGGGTTTACCTCCGGAGCTTCGCCACTCATCATCCATTCACTTCGTGGATATGGCGGCAACTTTTGCTTTGCCCTTCTTTCTCTATTTAAATTGATAAATTGCAATACTGACGTTTCACGTCGGAACTATTAATATGATATTGAGAGACGCCGCGGTGAAGCGCTGCGAAAATTTCTGACCATCCGACTTGCTTAAACATACTCCTTAATTTAACCACAGCGGCAGTTAGGCCAGTACCTCTGCTCTTTCAAAGCCAGTCGCAGGCCGTCTTCCGCAAGGCGAACTTCGCTCAGTGTTCAAGCACAATAACAAATAGACCTTCGTAGCAGTTAGATCGGAGAGAGTGTTCAGAAGCACAACCATACTCGCGCTAACGTGGGCAGTTGCGGGCTTGAAGAAGACACCGCCCCTGTCTCCAAAACTTGGCTTCAGCCATAGTGCCTCTTAGCGGGACTTTTTTTGTTTCTTAGTACACAGTAACACTAAGAAAGCAAAGTAGAGAGTCTTAGAAAATTTGCTTGGTGTCATTTATCTGCCCACATAAGTAATAAATGAAGTATGTTGCAGATTTAGGGCAGTACGGTGGGCATATTTCGCACTTGTTTAGCACCGATAATTGTGCCTCGACTCCCAGGTGGTAGAGGCATTGACTTCGTCCCCATGCTGTGGCTTAAAGTAATCTTTCTAGCCGATGGACGACACAAGAGCCACAGTTTGGGATGGTTTCCATTGTCTGGAACGCACTGTTCCTGAACAAGTGGTGCCATTTGAGCAGTCTTTGATTAACCTCGTGCCCCTTCAGCGTCACGCTGAAGAGTCAAGGCAACCAGCACTGCTGGCCTAGCGGGCCAATCGTACAGATGGAAGAACACAACTTTGCTCAACAACGCAAACTG
>NW_023607246.1:0-51364 GCF_013339725.1 Rhipicephalus microplus
TCATTCAGTCTATACACGTTTGTACTCGCTCAGGTTTCCTCGTACACACAGTTACAAGACGCTGGGATCCTTTACAGTAAATATGCGCCGTAGTAGCTAGCAGACACACAACAAATACGAGTGGTCCTAGCATTGCTGAAATTTACAGGACAAGCATGAATGCTAAAAAATTATCAGAGTTCACCATCACATGCAATAGTAATGTCATGTTTTTTTACTTTTGCTTTTGCATTTGCTGTACTAGCTACGCTGAACGAGCGCTGACTTCATTTTCCCGCCGCTATCGCGATGTGCTGTATCAAAAGTACGTTTTCATTTAGTGCAGAAGACCTGCTGCATTATGCGAGGCAAAGTCTCTCGTGCAAGACAGCCTACCAGAAAACATTCAAGTTATTCAACGCACTTCACACGCAAAGTCTCGAACTTTGCGCCCATTTGGACTCACTTTTAAAATCTAACGCCAACTGTGACAAATTGCAGCATTGTTAACGTGGTTAGTCTTTTCCAAAGTCGTCTGTTTATATACGGATTATCATTGCACCATTTGGAAACCAGAAATACAGGAAGCAAAGCACGTTGAAGGAGGAAGCACTGCTTCGAGTTCATGTAGGATCATCTTCAATACATGAAGTGTATTGAGGTGTGCCTGTAGTGGTATGCGTTCTATGACCATGCTGCTATGGTGTTAGCAAGTCGACCGAACTGATGGACAATGCGTCGGTTTTTGGCGGGCTCGAAACTCGGTCACGCACTGTCGATGGCGCCTACTGTGTAGCAGCCCTTGCAGATAACGAAACTTATTGTATCATCTCCTATGTCATCATAGATATCCGTCGCTTTTCAGGACTCTTCCTCGCGGTTGCCCGCTTTGCAGCAAAAGGGTGAACACACTCTTTTTGCAAGTGAGATAGAATTCTGTCAACGCTGCAGCATGTGGTGTTAGTTTCCTTTCAGTCGGTGTCTTCTTACCAGCCGATTGGCTGAGCAGGGCACGCATATTTTCTTGCCGTGAAAATTAGGTTTCTTAATTTTACTTCGTGTTTCTAGAGCCAAATCCTTGCTGTTCCTTTCACGTAGAACGGAATATTCACACATATAATTGTGTCACACCAGCGACCATACTTGCTTGTACGTTCAAGCATGACCAACCAGCACGGTGTAAAAATTATTCTTATACCACACCAAGGTGCCGTCACAGTTGAAATTGTCAGTCTCACAAAACGTCTCGGGATATTTGAACTCAAAAAGAAGAAAGTTGTCGTTACAGTGGCCGAAGTGGAAGCTCCGCTATACTGTGTTGGTACTCCGCACCACTACCAAATAGTGACGGGGTTGAGAAATCCCAGAAAAAAGACGGAAAATGTATGAACTAAGAGTACCAAAATAGAAAATAAACAGGATGGAGCACGCCTTGTGCCAACAAGCCAAACTCCTTTGAATTCGCTTGCTGCTCGTCTTCCTGTCACACTTCCAATAATGCTCCTGTTTCATTTCCTTTTTCTTTTGGTGAGCTCATAAATTAGAAAAGACACGGTCGAGGGGACTTGCCTGTAGAGTCCACAAGCCAGCTTCGTCGGAAGCCGTGTCGCCCTTGTTCTCGATGCGATCGACACATTTCACAGTATGCTCCTATTTTGCTTTTTTAGGACTATGCTTGGAAGTTTTCTTGCGCTGCTCTCATCGAGTCGTTTTTTTTTTCAGTGAAATGTAAAAAATCTTCAGTCAAAAAGACGGAACAGTACCTTTTTTCTCTCTAGGGCAATAACAATAATTCCAGCACTAATTTAATCATCTTCAACGCCTCGCCTGGAGCGTGTATTTTTCATCATAGGTTGTAACAATAGATTAAAATCGACAAAAATGTGCAAAACGTTTTTTTGCAAGCTCAACCATGAGATAAGTGATCTTGTCGCAATCTTGTCGCAACAACTTGGTATCGTCTTTTTCTGCGCAAGAACTTTAATTCTAGGCATTTATGCTGTTAGCTGTACTTGACTGGCCCCCATAATAAAATATGCACTGCACCTACTAATTCGCATAAGCCATATAATGAACTCTCTTGGAGTCTAAGCTAATTTTATGAGCATTTTCGTAGGAAGCGTGAACTCCGTACACATGCTATTGAGCGTAGACGTGCGGGTGACTAATCACATACTTTCAATTAGATAAACAAACTCTCAGCAAAAAAAGTTACTGTAATTTTGTAACAATGCCGAGGAAAAGATTGCCATGCTTCTACTCTCATGTGTTGCCACCGCTATTTAGATTCTCTCCGGGAAGATGAATTCTCGTATTGTGATTCAGTGTTTAGCTGCTTGCTTGCTTGCTTTTTTTATGCATGTAATCATCCGACGGCCCAAGGCTGTTTGTGAGATGTGAAGACAGAGTGCTGCTGTATTGCTCTTTTTTCATGATTCCCCTGAGAGAGGTGTGCTGTCGCGCATCAGCGCATCTGTTAGCCTCTCGGCCACTTCCCTAATGATCACCATTGGGGCCAGTCTCGAAAGGGTTCGGGAGGAATCACTGCTATACACAACCACCGGCACCGACAACTATTTCCCACTCTCTGAGATTGCAGTAATAGGCCGAGGTGTGAAAGCAAGAATGACGTGAACGTAGAGAGGCTCCTTACAGCCACCCTGTTTGTCTCTCTTTGTGATGGTTGACTTGCTACCTTGTAGCGTTTGCCGCACTCGTTAGCTGACTCCTGAATCAGCCTCCTGTCGATGGCTGCTTCTAAATTGAATAACAGACCCACCACTTTTTTGTGTCTTGAGAAGCGCTACTCCTTTAGAGCAACGCCGTGTGCCACTTTAGAACAACGGCTTGGGGACGGGGAGGCCTAGCTGCACCGCCACATCGTGGGCTTTCCGGACAGTCCGCAGTTGTGGTAGTAACTCCCAACTTTATAAGGCAGAGTCGCAATCCTGTTCTGGAAGTTGACTTTGGCCCCATAACGAAAGGCACTGCTGGATCATATGCTCAAAGGTACTATCCTAACCACAATCAGGGCAAGTACACTGAAAATCTTCTTAGGAGACGATGCAGAGAAAAAATAGACCTGCATAGGCCCTGGTCTGGGGCATTATAACGAGATGACGTGAGGTCCAGGCAACCTGCTGGATTGAGGAGTAAATAGCCGCCTAGTCATTTGGTGGGGCTGAGTCGCTTGGTTCAAAGTCATTTTTTTGTTCTTAATGGTATATTGTACCACATTACACCCCACTTTTGCTATCCCCTAGAATATTTTTTGCTATCAAACACATGTATGCGCTATATAGGGGCTGAAGCAGGGATGCAGAAAAAAACACGAAATAAAACACCAAATTTGACCACTACTGTTTGTTTTTTTCCTTCCTTTGACGCTCTCGGTAAGTCACCGCTCACAATTGCGACATCTGGTTTCTTGAACAAGAAAGAAAAAGAAAGATTCGGTGCAAACGGAGTCTCCGCTGCTGCAGTTCTCAGAAGGGTAGACTGGCTCTTGAGAAAAAAAACAAGAAATGCAGCTGTTGTATGTGGAGTCTGGCCTCTGCTGATAGCGTGTGAGTGACACTATTCAAAAAGTATGAGCAGCACTCAAGAGATACGGGAGCCATCATCTTCAGGGATCGTAATTCTCAAAAAAGGGAGTGCTCGCCTTCTTTTCAAAAGCTCGCTCCTTAACTACGTCCCACAGACGACGTGACGCATAAACCGAAGAAAGCTGAACAGGGTATTTAATAGTCACTTAAAAAATTCATGAAGCCTGCACATAAACGCGCAAGCGTTAAAACAATGAAGCTGGAGTATTCCGACGCTACTCAGGTTGCTTCTAGGTTTTTATACTAGGCTTTAGCTGGGTTATACTATGTTCTTTTCACGTTGATTATATGGTGAAGGTAAGTCATCATTGCCACCCACATGTAGACGCTAACATGTACGTTCGTCGCAGTTTTTTTTAGTTCATCAGTGGCTGTCACACAAAGCAGCCTTCAAAAGCAACGTACCCATATGTACGATAGGCAAAATTAAATTGCTGGTGAACCATTATACCTGCTATAAGTTCTAGCAGACAAGAAAGCCTCGGGCTGTCTTGCGCGGGAAGAAATGAAAAGTTTACAACAACTAGAATGAGTACGGTAAAATGCGACAATAGTTTTGAAATCTTGAATATTTATTTTTATTTCACTCCTCACAATAAACAACAAAGCAGAAAGTTTACTCTGAATAAAAAGGTGGGTACTACTTACATATTGCCATGGTTCGAAACATTCTTGTAAAAATAAATAAATCATGCTTCAAATGTCGCATTTCGCCCCAACCTGCAGGGCAAAACAAGACACTGCGTGGGGCAAGACGATACAGTGGGAAAAGATTCATTCCTTCAGTTTTTGCAGCAGCAATCGATGATATTCACTCTGTGGGCTCTTACGCATTCTTAAGAAATCTGGTTCTGGACTCCCCGCACTGAATCTAGACAGAATCCGGGGCCGTGTGTCTTTGAAACTTCTTGCAGATCAAACACATGCCAGTGTGTCTTTGTGCTAATGTGGTCTTTTATTGAACACTTGCATCTCATTGGATCATTCAATAACTGGAGGCTAGATATGTTTGGACGTATCTTCTTCACCTTCCTTTTCCATTTTGATGCAGAACTGATCAGGTGTGTCATAGCTTTTAACTTCGTCCTTAGGGCCTTATGAGGGAATTATTTTGAATACTGTGCGATGTTCATATTTTTAGCACTTGTATTTCTTTCCAACGTTGTTATTGTAGAAACGCTGTTAGAACTCAATTCAAATACGTGTTTGCAAACGACTTGACTTGGAGATTCCGCCATTTTTTATACGTCTCTTAAGAGCATCCTTAGGAACCCGAAAAAACCTCAATGCAGCGCGAACAGAATGAGTGATGTTCTAAACGAGAATCAGCGTTTTTTGCTGTCGTTTTCCTCCCAGAAAGCGCTATATTACAACCTCTTGTAAGTACAAACCATCTTAAACAAAAAATATATATGTAATGAGTGTAGGTTATTGGTTCAAATAATAACACACTCCCTAAGCACCGCGGCATGCTTTTTGTCGCGTTTCTCTCTCTCTCATATCCCTGAATTAAATAAAAAGTTCCACTTTGTCCCCGGGAACAAAACGAACTAAACGTTTGGCGTTATTTTACCCGTAGTCTAAATGAACAAGTAAATATTTACTTTGGTGAAATGATGCGGCGGTAACTTCATGCACGGTTCTGAAAATTCGGCCGAGCAGGATTTCGCCCCTTTTTCACGGGCCACGAGAGCACTGACACCAGCCACGTAAGTTTTCCCGCGTGAACGCTGCGAGAAATCGTCGACATTTACAAATGAAAAGGTGTACAAGTATACCAGCACTTATCACTATAAAAAAGAAACAAACAGACACAGTTTTAGTATTAGCTATAGAGGCCGGCAAAATAAATGTGGCGTTTTGACCCGTTGTTTGTTTGTTCGTTGTTTATTAAAAATAGATACATTTTTTATGAATACATTTTTTGCATGTCGAATGAACAATCGGAGGTCCCAAAGTAAAAACTGTCAGGGGACCTCCTAACAAAAACTAAAAAGAGGTTTAGCTTTTTAGTCAGCAAACAGCGACGAAATCACAGCAATATTTAAAAGAAAATGGTGCAAAAACGTAGGGCCATATGAGCAATAGTGACAATGTGCTTGAAACAAAGAAACCCAAAAGAAAACATTCAAGTCATAAGTCATTTAACAATAATACCTTCAAGCGCTTACTAAAGGAGTACATTGAGCATGATTTGAGATCAACAGGCAGCATGTTCCACAGCGTTATGCATGAAAATCTTGCCGTCATTTGACCATAGTTGGTACGTACTTTAGGTAGAAGTAGATTACGGTTAGCTGAAAACCTCGTGTTGTTAGTATTTACAAGAGTAACTCCCGAGAAACTGGAAATGTGTAATTATTACTATAGATACGAAACATGATCATTAGAATTTCGTAGCTGAAGAGTTTATGCAGAGGTAAAATGTTCATGTTGCTAAAAAGGGGGGCTGATGGTGATGAAAATGGTTTGAAAGTAATGAGTCTCCAAGCTTGCTTCTGTAATCGTTCTAGATGATTTACATTTGACCAATATGTATTTCCCCATGATGATACGCAGTATGACAGGTGACTATGAATGAATGCGTAATATAAAGATAAAAGAATTTCAGTGGAGAAGTAAGGTCGTGTTTTGATGATCACGTGAATACCGAAAGACACCTTTTGAATTAAGGCCTGCGCATGCTCACTGAATTTCAAATGTTTATCTAATACCACACCAAGAAATTTAGTAGATGAACATGCATGAATGAAGAGTTCATCAAGTGTCACTGCTAATGAAGCGATGTTTGGAAACAACTGCGGGGAATGGAATACCATGAAATTAGTCTTTGATGAATTGATGAGTAACAGATTCGATACACACCATGAATGAACGTTATTTAAGTCGACGTTTAGTGATTGTTGTAGCATGAGTGGATCCTTGTGTGCGGTAAAAATAGTAGTGTCATCAGCGTAGAGAAGAGCATTAGTGTGATTCAGACGAAGTGGTAAGTCATTTATAAATAACAAAAACAGGAGGGGTCCCAGGATTGACCCTTGAGGAACGCCAATGTTAGTGGTTTTTGGAGATGAAAAACTCTGGTTTATCTGAACAACCTGCGTCCGATCCCCAAGATAGCTTTTAATGAGTTGAAGGGGTGGTCCAGATATGCCGTAACAGTCAAGCTTATGAAATAGGATGGCGTGGTTAATTGTATCGAAAGCTTTAGTAAAATCAATAAACACCGCTCCAAAAAGAAGACCTTCATCAATTGTCAATTTAATCCTGTCAGTGAAAGTTATTAGTGCAACTTCAGTCGAAAGACCTGGACGAAAGCCAAATCGGTGATCAAATAATATTGTCGCGACGTGAAGACAAAGGTCGTATTTGAAGACGCTGAGAAAACAGCAGCGGGTCGGTCTTTTTATTAACCGCGCGCACCAGAGAGTTTGTCGTCTTTCTCGTTGTTGCGTTCTGCATAAAAGCGTGCAGATGCGCGTATGCGCTGTCGCCTTCGTCTTTTTCGCGGTACGCACGTGACATTTGCCTCCCTCCAAAAATGGCATCGTCTCGATGCGCAGCCACGGCGCTCTACTTATAAAACGCACATATGCACCGGCACCCACAGGACAAACGAGAGTTAGCTTGACAAGTAGGGTTTCATCCGGATGAGATGCACGATCTCAGGCGAGCGGTTTCGGTGACTGGAACTGCAATCGCCGTCGGAATAACTTCGTAGTTGATATTGTTCAATCGTCGGGTGACTCGATATGGGCCGAAGCATCGTCGTAATAGCTTCTCTGAAAGTCCGCGTCGACGTATTGGGATCCAGACCCATACCTTGTCGCCTGGTTTGTAGGTTACGAATTTATGTCGTAGGTCGTATCGTTTCGCATCTTTGTGTTGCTGGTGACAAATACACACGCGGGCTAGCTGTCGGGCTTCTTCGGCGCGCTGACCAAATTCTTCGGCGTCACGTGAGTGTCGTCACACTCGTGCGGCAGCATAGCGTCCAACGTTGTAGTGACTTCACGCCCGTGTATTAAACTAAACGGCGTCATTCCGGTAGTTTCCTGCCGGGCAGTATTATCGGCGAAGATCACATAAGGCAAGATTTCGTCCCAGTTCTTCTGTTCTGTGTCGACATACATGCAGAGCATGTCTGCGAGGTTCTTATTAAGCCGCTCTGTTAGTCCGTTCGTTTGTGGGTGGTACGCCGTTGTTCTCCGGTGAGCTGTACCGCTGAGCCTGAGAACCGACTCCAATAGTTCTGCCACGAACGCAGTTCCTCTATCCGTGATGAGAACTGTTGGAGCACCGTGCCGAAGGACGACGTTTTCTATGAAGAAATGAGCCGCTTCTGCTGCTGTGGCCCTCGGCATAGCTTTAGTTTCTGCGTAGCGAGACAAGTAATCGGTGGCGATAATGATCCATCTGTTCCCTGTGGTAGAAGTTGGGAATGGGCCCAGGGAAATCCATTCCGATTTGGGCGAATGGCTTTGCTGGTACTTGGACGGAATGTAATAAGCCTGCCGGTCTGTCGGGTGGTGCTTTGCCGTCATTGACAGTCGGCACATGTTTGGAGGTGATGTTTCACAGCAGCAGGTAGGTTCGGACAGTAGTAACTGTTCTGCAGACGGGACAATGTTCGAGTGTAACCGAGATGACCGGAGGTGACTTCGTCATGGCAGGCTTCCAGAATTTCTTTCCGCAGTGATGCAGGGACGACGAGCAAGTATGGGCAGCCGGTAGAGAAAAGTTTTTTCTTGTATAGGACGTCGTTCCTTAAACAAAAAGATGGCACTCCTCTCGCAAAACCTCGCGGGACGTCTTCACGTCGTCCTTCTAAGAAGTCGATAAGCGGAAGCAGGTCGGGGTCACTGTGCTGCTCTTGTAAAATAGTGGCCGCGTTGATGACTCCCAAGAATGCGGCGTCCATAGACTCGTCATTAATAGCGGCAGGCTCGACGGGTGACCGCGAGAGACAGTCTGCGTCGGTGTGCTTCTTCCCTGATTTATAAACAATGGTCATATCAAACTCCTGAAGCCGAAGGCTCCAGCGTGCTAAACGGCCGGATGGGTCTTTCAAGTTAGTGAGCCAGCAATGCGAGTGGTGATCACTGACGACCTTGAATGAGCGGCCGTACAGATACGGTCGAAATTTGAGAACCGCCCAAACCACGGCGAGGCACTCTTTCTCGGTAGTCGAGTAGTTCTCTTCCGTGCGAGAGAGAGCTCTGCTGGCATAGGCTAGCACTTTCTCGGAGTTATATTGCCATTGTATCAGTACGGCACCCAGGCCTACATTGCTTGCGTCGGTGTGAAGAGCTGTTGGCGCTTCCTGGTCAAAGTGCGCAAGAACCGGAGGTGTTTGGAGGCGCTGGCGTAATTCGTTGAATGCTGTTTCTTCCTTTTCGCTCCAAAGAAAGGGGACATCCTCTCGTGTGAGCCGCGTCAAAGGCGCCGCAATGGACGAAAAGTTGGCGATGAATCGTCGGTAGTAAGCGCACAGGCCTAAGAAGCGTCTCACTGCTCTTTTGTCATGCGGTGCGGGAAACTTTGCGACAGCGTCGATTTTGCCCGGGTCAGGTCGAACACCTTCGTGGCTGACCACGTGGCCTAAGAAGCAAAGTTCGCTGAAACCGAAATGGCACTTCTCTGGTTTTAAAGACAGGCCAGCCGAACGTATAGCTTGTAGAACTGTGAATAATCGACTTAGGTGTTCCTCGAATGTAGCTGAGAAGACGATAACGTCGTCTAGATAGACCAAGCATGTCTGCCACTTCAGTCCTGATAGCACAGTGTCCATTAAACGCTGAAAAGTGGCTGACGCCGAGCATAACCCGAATGGAAGCCCTTTTAATTCATAAAGACCGTCGGGCGTCACGAAAGCAGTTTTCTCGTGGTCTCTCTCGTCGACCTCTATTTGCCAATAGCCACTTCGCAGGTCCATCGATGAGAAATAGCGTGCATGCCACAGCCGATCAAGAGAGTCATCTATGCGTGGCAGTGGGTAGACGTCTTTCTTCGTTACTTGGTTTAACTTGCAGTAATCTATACAGAAACGCAAGCTGCCGTCTTTTTTTAACCAATATCACGGGGGATGCCCAGGGACTTTTGGAAGGCTGTATTACGTCATCCTGGAGCATCTTCTGAACTTGCTTTTGGATCTCCTCACGTTCTTTCAGAGCCACACGGTATAGGTTGTGACGGATCGGTCTCGTATTTTCTTCAACGATGATTCGGTGCCGGGTCAGTGGTGTGTGCTTGACTTTCGACGTGCACGAAAAACAATTTTTGAACTGGTCTATCAGCTCTCGTAGGCGCTGTTTATCCGAGGGTGACAGGGTAGAGGAAATGTTGACAGACAAAGGTGTCGAGGCTGGACGGTCGCGTCGTCCGGCTGCAAAGCGAAGCAATCTCTGGCTTGGTCCACGTCGTCGTAGTAGGCAATCGCGGTGCCTTTCTGGATGTGACGACGCTGGTTGCTGAAGTTGGTGATGAGCACTTCTGCCCGTCTATCAATTAGTGCCAGAACGCCTCTCGCTATTGAAACACCTTGCGTAAGCAATAGCGTGTGTATTCGCTCCGCTATCACCTCATTACGGCACGGCCGTTCACATAACACCGACACAAGGCAGCAAGATCTCGGCAGGAGCATCACATCATCGGCTACACGTAAACGGTGCAGTTGTTCTTCAGTGGTGGCGTCGACGTAAGGATGGGCGGAAAAGGTGACGATACGTTCTGAATGTTGATGACAGCACCGTACTCTCGCAGAAAATCCATACCCAAAATCAACTCTTTACAACAGTCCGGTAAAATGACAAAAGTGGCGACGAAGCTCGAATCACCGATTACGAGCCGAGCGGTGCATTTACCGGCTGGCGTCATTAGCTGTCCACCAGCACTCCTTATGCTCGGCCCACTCCACGGCGTCTTGACCTTCTTAAGGCGGTCGGCGAGCTCTTGTCTCATAATAGAGAAGTCATCACCAGTGTCAACCAGTGCTGTTACGTAGTGTCCGTCTATAATAACGCTAAGGTCGGCACGTACAAATTCATTGGCAGTAGTACTCGTGATTGTTGTCGTCTTCGTCATCACCGTCGTCACGTCGTCTTTGTGTAGAGGCAAGGGGGTCTTTTTGGCGTCTCGGCGATTGGCAACCTTGCCCCCGGAGGTCGCGGCAGTTAGTTTCCTGGCATGGGCTTGGGGAGCGGTTTCTGACGGCGTCAGCGTATCTTTGGCGATTCGGGGAATTCTGACCTCGTGCAGGTGAGGGAGACCGCCAGCGACGACTTGGTGAAGACGCTGGGTTGGTCGGCAGGTGATCAGCACCATGGTCACGAGGCTCTTGAAAATAAAATGAAGCGGGCCGAGAAAAGTTTCCAAACCGGGCTTCTCGATGACGGCAGTAGCGCGAGATGTGGCCTGGTTCGCCGCAGTAGAAACAAAGGGGTCGACGGTCAGCAGTGCGCCACAAGTCGGTCCGACGTACTGGTGGTCGCCGCACAGGTTCCCGCTGCCACGACGGCAAGGTAACGGGCCGTGGCTGAAAGGGTGCTTCTTCTGGGGCAGGGGGATGACGGCGGACGGCATCAGCATAGGTCAGTGGACGTGGCTCGCGTGGTGGTGCCGGTGATGGAAAGGCTTGTCGTAGTTTCTGGCGCACGATTTCCGCAACAGAAGCAACTGGGGGCTCGGTAGACGGAAGGCCGAGGGCCCGCAGCTCTTCCCGCAAGATTTGCCTAATCATTGCCGTAAGAGTTTTCGGAAACGGCAGCGTTTTGAGCGGCGGCACCAACAGGCGTTTGGTCGGGCAGGCGGTCAAAGTGGCGGCATCGTTGCCGGAGTGCCCGCTCAATGACAGTCGCCTCTTTGATGAATTCATCCACTGTTGTTGGCGGATTTTGTACAAGGCCGGCGAAAAGCGGTTCCTTAACTCCCCGGATCAGGTGACGAACTTTCCTTGCCTCGGGCATGTCAGGGTCAGCGCGGCGAAATAGACGGGCCATATTCTCAGCGAACATGGCCACGCTTTCGTTCGGCTTTTGCACGCGGGCGTCAATCATCTGTTGTGCGAGATCCCATCGGCCCGCTTTCAGGAACGTCTCGAGAAGCTTTTGGCGGAAATTGTCCCAGGTTTGGAAAGTAGGCTCCCTGTTCTCGTACCATCTGCGAGCACTATTTTCCATTGCGAAGAAGGCACGGCCAAGTTTTTCTTGCACGCTCCAACGATTCACCACAGCGGTCCACTCGAACTGGTCGAGCCAGTCCTCGACATCTTCATACGGTTCTCCACGGAAGACTTCGGGAACACGAGGAGTCTCAAAAGCTACCTGGTAAGGATGAGTCGTCTGGGCCGGAGGAAGATTCGCAGACGTTGAAGGGGCCGCCATGTTGGTAACAGGAGATGCCGTCAAGCGTTCTGGACTTAGGCCTAGTAGGCGCCGACTGAATCGGTGTACTGTAGTCGTAACAAGATGTTGAGGCTCCGGACGGGGTGTACGGTCCCGAACAACGCTTTGTTGCATCAGGTTGCAGACCCCAGCACCTCCACCAGTGTCGCGACGTGAAGACAGAGGTCGTATTTGAAGACGCTGAGAAAACAGCAGCGGGTCGGTCTTTTTATTAACCGCGCTCACCAGAGAGTTTCTCGTCTTTCTCGTTGTTGCGTTCTGCATAAAAGCGTGCAGATGCGCGTATGCGCTGTCGCCTTCGTCTTTTTCGCGGTACGCACGTGACAATATGTTGAATTTAGATAGGTATTTCATTAAACGGTTGCAAATTAGTTTTTCAATGACTTTACTAAAGAAAGGTAAAATGCAAATTGGGCGATAGTTGTTACAGCATTCGTGATCACCTTTCTTAAAAATGGGGATAATTTTCCCTGCTTTAAGGCCTTTGGGAAACACAGCAGCCGCAAAAATCTTATTGATTAAATAGGCTAAGATTGGGGAAAGTTCTTTCTGATACAAGTTTAATTTTAGAAGAGCAGATTTGATCAAGCCCTCGGCCAGTATTCGTTAATGATGAGATGATATTGTTAACTTCATCTGCTACCGTGGGATACAAAAAAGAAAGATTGAGGAGTACGTGAAAGACTTGACAGTGAGAGTTCCGACTGAGTGTTTGTATTAGTACTCACAGGGGTGCTGAAATGAGAGCTGAAAACCTCCGCAATAGAATCAGAATCAGTGTATCTGTTTTGGTTAACAGATATAGCAGTTGGGTGCGATTTAGGCTCATTTTAACCCACACTACCATATAGCATAACAAAAGGCAAGGAGGCTAATGTTTAAATGACCAACGTATCCACAGTAAAAAAGAAGTTTTAGGTTTTCTTCGCCTTTTTTATCCTCCTTTGCTGACTACTTCCAAAGAAGAAACACTGGCATCAACACATGGCACAACTTCAGCATGAACGCCGAACGAGAGAGACAGAGAGAGTGAGTAAAACTGTCTTCATTGGTGTTCAATGGTGATGTAGCACGTGGAAGGATTTGTAACGACAGAGGAACGTGCAGCCACTGTTCAGAGGCAGGACTGATCGAAGAAATAGTATCCTCGATAAGGCCTCCCTACTGCGTTTTCCAGCATCAATAAGACGCCGTAACTGGCACGTTGATTTCTCCTCGACAGTTGCTGCAGCATCGGGCGAACTCTTCACTGGGTGTTCTGATTGCGCGCACAGCTCAGCCACTACCGTTTTCTTACTTCCATTTCAAGAATCATTCTGGAAAATGCCTACGCAACAGCGACAACTATACTTTGCGTCGAGTAGACGTGCGCACGGCAATCCCATAGAAGAAAAACATCATATCCTAGCTCGGGAAGGCAGCCAAGCGAGCAGAGATGGGATTGCCGCATTCTTTTGTACCGCTACGTCGCCTTCCCATGGGAGTGCGCACCGCCGACTCTTGCATTCTTCTCCAAGGAATCGCTTTCATAGCGTCATTTTTCTTTCCTCTTTCATCTATCCGTCCGCATCGATTCTTTGTCTTCGTACGTGACTCCGACCAACCCCACAACATTCTCCATCATCTTTGCCATCTCGAGATTGCAGTTTTCGTCAATCTTCACTAACGGTGCTTCAATTCTTAGACCTTGTAGGAACTTGCGGATAGTGCTCGTTTTTAGGTGTGCAAGCTTATAAGGATTGGTGCCGTAAACTTGATTTGGAAATGCGTTAAGAACCTGGTCAATAAAAGCCCGCTTTGCCCAAGGTCATTACGGAACCTAAGAGCGGCCGCTATTCGCACTTACTTCGAAATTTAGAGAGAACTCACGTTACGACGCATGATACAACAGCTTTCTACTGTACTGCCATCGTCCTGGCTCCAGTTATCCTAGAGCGTTGAGCGTGCGTGCGTGTCCATGTGACGTTTTGCATAAATGGTATTGCTGCAGGCGGCCACGAAGCCCCTTCCCCACCCCTTCTGGAATACCATCAATCTCGTTATATTTTATTCATGTCACTAATGAGAACTAAAGTCTTGGCAGCATTGTAAAACACAAAGGCGTGACCGACACGCCAATAATGCTAAAAAATACTGCCAATGTGTTCGCTTAGGCAGCCCCGTTGTTTTTAGCACACAGAAAAATGAGTACAGCCGAAATGTAATGCAGTATTCTTTGTGAAAAGCACATCAATCTTCATCGCGTTGCTATACAAGTTTCCTGGGCGGCGATTCGATGACTGCACACTGGTATTTTCACCTTGCTGGCATCAGTCATCTATCTCGCCACCAGTGCAAAGAGAGTGGAGTATGAATTGACACTTATCACGGGCCTTTTTCGGCAGTTCTGCCGAAATAAAAAGTACAGAATACTTACTTACTCATCCATCGGTGCAATCAAGAACTTTCTTCGTTATTGTTTTGCTTTGCTTACTTTTTCCAGTTAGACTGAGGTGCACCTATCAGAAGGTTCATTTCTTTCAGCTCAACTTTTGGAATCATATCGTATTAGGCATCTTTGGTTTTTCAGTGACACGAGCAAGTAGTGATGCTCTTGTATCTTTTACAACATTTTCCAGTTTTGTAATAGCGTTGTGCTTGGTGAATGTTCAGGCAACAACACAACGCCAACTCGGGGGCGTTGTTTCCTTGTTTGGCGAGGCGATGTAGTTTGGCAATATTTTGATTTCACTAAAGGCCCTGTTTCGCTATTTGATTCATTCGTCATCTGTGCTGCACTCAGGACATCAATGTTATAGCTCACTTCTTGTAGCTCAGAATTTCATAGAAGTAACATTATCGTGCAGCTTTGCGTCAAGAGTGCACAGTTTCTACGCCAGGATCGAAAAAAGTGCAACCCTATAAAAGTATACTGCTGACACAAAGAGCGCGTATGATTACAATGACGAAAACAGCAAAACTTACATGGCTATACTTAGCGAGGAAAAAAAGAACACGTCCGGTTAGAAGTGGGTCGCAGCAGGCAGCAATGACGGCGACATGGGCGGAGCATGTCACGCTCGACAACGACACCTAAAGAATGTGTTCCGTGCCACCAGGTGGCGCCTTGATAAATGACCCCCAATATCTAAAGTGCTGTATAGCCGGCGGCACTCATTTATTCTAGCTTTCTTTCTGACTGCAAAACGCGCTTGTTAACTGACTCTGGCACAATAAAAAGAGAGTGGTTGAACACTGGCTCTGTCTTTCAGACATAGAGAGTCACAAAACAAGGCCTAAGAATATTCCCAGATATTTTGTTTCTCACATAGCTGACACCACTGCAAAACACAGCTTATGCCGTAAATTGTGAGAACGAACTGGTTGGGTAGAATGAGTCCAAATATATTTGTTTCATACGAAGATCACCAGTCAGCGTAGCAGCATCAAAGTTCATCTTAGATCAGACCTTCTTGTCGTCAGCTGCAGTTCATCCATCATAGCGTCATAGGCTGCGACAAGGCTACACATAATATAATGAATGATGACAATAATTATGGCAAGTATATCAACTGAACACAAGTTATGTGGTCTAATACGATAAATCCTCACCTTGCGAATGTTACACACATCACTTCTTCCAGCTGTATGTGGTGCTTATACAAATGCTATAAACTTCATTATTACACGAGTGTTGATAACGGCACTTGACATATAACAGACATGCCCGTATAGTTTTCAGGAAAGAAAAAGGCAGATCCCACGTATAATGAGAATCGATGATATGCGAGGCATGAATGAGAAAGGTGGATTTGTCACTTTGAAATCTGCACAACATTACGAGGTGGAGGTAAAAGATGTCGCACATCACTTCCATGTCATGATTACCAAGCTTGGATTTGTCGTTTTCCTTTGCCCTCTATTCACGTCACGTGATAAAATATTTAGTATATGTGGAGCTTGCGAAACGACCGCGAGCGGATCATGAAGGGCCTAATGTACTCTAATGTAGTGTTGACACGCGCGCACGCTGGGCACAGCGACGCTATGTTAGCAAAACGCGAGCACCCTATAGTCTGACGCCAGGCGTGACCAGCGTCCCTTGGCGTGGCCCGACGGCAACCGGCGTGAAATGCGACATGCTGCATTTCACGCCCATTCGTTACCCAGACAACACTGCCTCTCCCTCTTTTCGTGACGGAGGGACACCGGACGCCCTGAAACGCGCATGCGTCAAAGCAAAGCAGCGCGGCGCGCGCCTGCGAGTTTATGGTAGGACCGGTGCCTGGCGTGGCAATGCTGGCGCGACGCGAAGAAATGAACGCCGGCGAGCACGTGCACCTAGTCACGTAGAAATGTATTGGTGCCTTCACTGCGGCATGTAGTCATGTTCTCACATGACACGCATCTCATGATTATCATGTTCGCACCAGTCACATAACTTCGTCATCCATATACGTGACGTAATACTAAATTAGGCATATGTGAAGCTAGCGAAGCGGCCGGGAGCACATCATGAGTGTGGCATGAGTCATGTTGTTACATAACACGCATGTCGTGATTATCATGTTTGGATATGTCATTTACTTATGTCGTCCATCTGCGTCGAATAATTTCGAGTTTGGTACATGTGAAGGTAGCAAAATGGCCGTGAGCGAATCATGAGCGTAGCATGTAGTCATGTTACATGACACGCATCTCATGATTATCATGTTTGCACCAGTATTATACCTTTGTCATCCATTCATGTCCTGTAATAGCAAATTCGGTATAAGTGAAGCTAGCGAAACGGCCACCAGCGCATCGTGAGTGTTGCATGTTGGCATGTTGTTACATGACACGCATCTTATAATTATCAAGTTTGCACCAGTCACATACCTTCATCATCCATGCTCGTACCATATTACCAAATTCGGTATATGTGACGTTAGCGAAACGGCCGCGAGCGCATCATGAGCGTGGCATGTAGTCATGTTGTTACATGACGTGCATGTTATGATTTTCATGTCAGAATCTGTCGCTTGTGTGCGCCATGCAATCATGCAATACCATACCATTTTTGCAACATGCCAAGCGAAACCACTGCAAGAGCTGTAGGATCATGTAATGTAAATCATGACATTGAAGAAATACATGTGATGATTTACGTGCTATGACTAGTCAAATATAGTCTTCATAAAGTCATGTTACGCCATACCAAGTTTGGTATTGATGTCATTATCGAAACGGCCAGGAGGGCTAAAACTCATAGATAGATAGATAGATAGATAGATAGATAGATAGATAGATAGATAGATAGATAGATAGATAGATAGATAGATAGATAGATAGATAGATAGATAGATAGATAAGCTGAAAGTCGCCGAAGTTCGCTAAGAAATGATTTAATAACCTTAACAATATGCTTGAAAGGGTTGAACAAAGACTGCTGCATAAGTGATATCGGGAACTGGGTTACCTGATATAAAGTTGTTTGTATTCTCATTTCTAGGCATTTTAGTGATGGTAATGCCAAAGTGGTTCGTTTGACTAATCATAAATGCACCCCACTCCTGCAGTAGCCCTGTATTAGGCTGCAGTATTTGAAAATAAATAAATAACTAAATGTAATGGGCGTTGGTAGAAAGAGGGAAATATTCTAGCTGGTTCTATCAATCCTCCTCAGACCTTTTGTCCCCCACAGAGACACAGCGGAGAGAACCAATGTCCCTCTAGGAGGACCAGGTCTGTGGCGCCATCTACCTTGAGCTCGGCGAAATTTCTCTTTCCCGCTTGGAAAAAACATGATGGCAATCAGCGCCAGCACGTTTTATGCGAGAGGGCCAGGTAAGTCGCTTTATCGTTGGTCTTAACGCTTTTCATTTTAAAAATTGCAACGGCGTGCAAAGGTTTAGTGCCTGGAGAACACGTTCACACCATTTAGAGAAAACCGTTGACTTTATTGGGACCTTCGCAGCTTACTAAGTTTAGTGTCCTCGCAAAGGGACATTGGGTCTGTGTGGATGACCAACAACTGCTTCTGTGTGGATGAACAAGTCATCCCATTTTCCGGGCGCTGTCCTATGAAGCAGTATACCCCTAACAAACCAAATCCTAAGGGCCTGAAAAACTTTGTTCTCGCAGCAAAGGACGGGTTGATTTATGATTTTGCAATTTACAAAGGCAAAGAGATGTTTCTAGACTTTGGCCTTGGCATATCGGGCAACTCAGTCTTGAAGCTGGTTGAGACAGTGCCTGCATGCTCCACGCTTTACTGTGACCGTTGGTTTTCTTCGGTCGGTTTGATGGATGAGCTCATGAAGAAGGGCATTTTTGGCACCGGCACTCTGACGAACAACAGAATGCCAAAAGAGGCCACAAATGACAAGGATTTTTTGAAGAAATCTCGGGGCACTTAGGAGCAGCGACTGCGACAAGACAGCAGGCTCGCTTGCACAAAATGGGTCGACAAAAAGCCCATTGTGATGCTGTCGGCTGCCTTTGGAGTGGAGCCTGAAGATAAGTGCAAAAGATGGTGCAAGAAAGACAAGAAGTTTCTGGATGTTTCGCGCCCATCCGTCATCAGAAACTACAATGCAAATATGGGTGGTGTTGACTTAGTTGACAGAATGCTCTCCCTGTATGCTCAAAGGAGCCGCACAAACAGGTGGACACTGCGTACAATTCTTCACATGTCTGATCTTGCTTGCGTAAACAGCTGGCTTCAGTACAGAGCAGACAAGAAGGCAGAGAGCGTCCAGAGAAAAAACATTCTAAAGTACCTTGATTTCAAGTTTTGCGTGGCCGAAGCATTGATATGGCAGAAGGTGATGGCAACTCGTCAAGAAGACGAAGATGACCTAGACATCCCACCAAGGAAGAGGCCAAAAGCTCTGCCATCAGAACATTTCCGCAAAACAGACGCACTGCATTTGCCAATCAAGGACGACCTACCAAATGCAGTGAGGTGCCGGAATGCTGGCTGCAGTATGAAGACACGCCACAGATGTGCTCGGTGCGACGTGTACCTTTGCATAGAAGTTGGAAGAGACTGCTTCTATGAATTCCATTCGTGAGTTCTGTCACAAATAAATTGCGCTGATAGCTTGACTCACTGGTGTGTGGGGTTAAGATTGTCCCAACAGTTATTTTTTTCTGCTCTAAATGTGTCACCAGAACTAATAAAATCACTTTATTCTTTCTTTCTCTAAAGTTCACCCTCTAAACAGTTATTTGGGGCCCTTTCCAAATTTAACAAAAATGCATACGTATTCCTAGCAATGCCTTAGGACAGACCCAGTGTCCCTGCAGGGGGACAAACAATTACTTGTTGTTAGGCTCTGCGCACATTAAAAATAATTTTTGGGGGGTTCTTTGTAACACAAAAGTAAGTATAAAAACTTGGTCAAAGTTATTTCTCCGTGCCATTACTCTCAAGTCTGAGGAGGATAACTGCACCCAAATCCTGCAATAGCCGTGTATTAGGCTGCAGCATTTGAAAATAAATAAATACCTAATTGTAATGGGTGTTGGTAGAAAGAGGGAAATATTCTAGCTGGTTCTATCAATCACAAATTTTTCTAATGAATTCTAACAGTACTTTCAAATAGAAACAAAAGAAGGGGGGGCGGAGAAGAAAGTATATGTTGTTGCTTCTGCTGCCCCCCTGCAAGCAGATCTTCACCATCTAACCTTTTAAATAAATACTTCCGCCTGCCTTGTAACATATTGATGGTGCAGCTGGGCATTGTGTCGGCCATGAAACTCTTCTCGCTTGTCAAGTCTGACACCATCCGACCACGCCCGATCCGATGAAGGCGGAAATGTTGTAGGCCCGTGTGCTCAGATTTGGGCGCACGTTAAAGAACCCCAGGTGGTCCGAAATTCCGGAGCCCTCCACTACGGCGTCTGTCCTTATCATATGGTGGTTTTGGAACGTTAAACCCCACATATCAATCAATCAATCAATCAATGAATCAATCAATCGACCACGCCCGAATCTATTGGAAAGGAAACTGCTTTTAAATGTGTATTTGAAGAATGGGCAATGGGTAGAATACACAATTTACTTAGCAGCAAAGAAAAAAAATGCAAATGATGTCATCTTTCAAAATTTTTGGATGCTTAGTGCTGGCTTTCCCGAGTATTGAGAAATCGTTTGCAGTTAGCAAACATTCGTGCACTTACGACACAAAAGTCTGGCACCAATGAAGCATTCAGTAGGCAAGAAAGACGCTTAAAGCTGAAAGCTGTCACTGTTTACGCAAACTGGCAATTGTCTGTCAATACAGTACTGTGTTATTTGCGATCCTTCTGAGAGGCATTCTCATAAAACAAGTTACGGTCAGACACGGCAAAACGGAATATTTTTTAACATTGTCCGCATTAAAAGAAATGCTGCAGCAGCGTTAAGTTCTACATAGTTATGAACCCTACGGCTGCCGGAGAAGTAGACTGGTGTGTTCTTGGGAGCAAGAGCCGGCGCATCTGCAAAAGCTCTGTATGGCTACTATAGTTTATTGCAAGCGACAAGCACTCGATCGAACTTCAAATCAGAAACCAGTCAGTGCATATCCCACACGTAGTTTTTAGGTGTGTTGAAACGCTAATAAGTAACATATTCCTGCTCCTAAACTGCGCCTCACAGATGGTTCCACGTATCTTTACTGAGAATTTTTTATGCGTTGGCGAGCCTTGGCCGTGGTTTCTCTTTCATGCATAAAACCACACTTCAGGTTGCAAAACATAACCTGGGTAAAACGTACAATTCAACGCTTCCTGCACTGAAATTTCGCCCGGTCATCATTTATACTTTCTGGTATTTTTTTATATCGCGGTATCCAACTCTTTCCACAGCCAATATATTTCAATCACACGGCCAACGACCGGGCCTCTGACCTGCACCTTTCAATATATGTTCAGATGAAGGCTGTGCGTGAATCGAAATGACGTTCCACAAGTTAATTGCTCTGCATTCGCCCTCCTTTACTTCCATTTTTAGGAAAGACTCGCAGCGTTTGAATATGGGGAGGACAAATTAAAGGGTATAGCAAACACGACAATGTGTACCGAAAACATGCCGCCTCAAAGCACTCGGGGAATGCACGCGTAGGTTTTGAATACGGGACATCGTGACAGGCGCCAACATTAGGAAACGTCGTCTAGCAAGTGCGTGTTTGCTGCAAGAACGAAATGGCAAAACCTGTGCTGTACCCCTCTTTGTCATTTCAAAAAGAAAAAAATCTATGCCGCGATAACAGATCGAACATCGAAGAAGCACGGAAAGTGAAATGAATATTTGAAGGCAAATAAATACTTTATTAGAGGATGTGACACCCCGGTGTCACCAAGAAAAAAAGAAAACGAAAAAAAAGGAATCATTGAAGAAGTTGTGGAGAAAAATGTCGTGTTTAATGTCAAAGCATGCTTCGGTGACTCCGCCGGCTCATGTGAACAACAAAAAAGAAGAAAGAGAACTCACACAAGGAATAACTCGGATATGTGAGCAATGAAGTTGACTAACCATGTGAAAGACGCATGTCTCAACGAAGCATACTAGTTTTACAACACATCTGAAGAAAACATGGTGAAAACTGACGCGTGTGTAAGTGCGTTAGCGTAACTTAAATAGAGCTCAATTTCGCTTAGTAGTCGTCATGTGAAGCTCGCTTCTGTGTAGAAGCCGATATTTATTATTGCTATTTCCCACTTATTCATCTTAACTGGGAATAGAACCATAAGACGGCACAGATATGAGTTGAAGTTTTGTTATGGTGCCCCAGGCATTCCGTCTCTACGTCTTCGATAAACAGCACTTAAAAATGTTATGCCTTAAGAACGTGATACCTACGAGCATGATAGTAAAATCCCGGTATGCTACATATCACAGGGCAGCATCACAATTTCTGCAAAACTTATCCTGGCAAATCCACATGAACTTATCAGTTATAGAACATTACTGCCGCAATGCTGACGCAAAAGCGTTAAACAGCTCGTTTCGCGACGGTTCCGGTGCCGGTCTCGGCGGCGATGCCTCTACTTGTGAGCAGAAAAGCAGCATTGGTCGTGAGCCAATCCAAACCATTTTCAGTGTGCACCTCGATGCCGGTGTTCCCTGCGCGATCGGCAATTTAGGCATAAATACGTCTAACTAACATTTGTGTCATGTGTCGGTTATGTCAGTAGGTGCCCAACGCCCTCACCCTCCCAAGTACTGCCCGAGCTCAATACTGCCTAGCTTGAGGAATCAGACGAGAACTGCCGCATTCAGTATGGTATGGCCGATGGCGCACGCAATATCCTAAATACGAGAAAACATTGTATGCTTTCCATTGCAGCGGTTCTTGAGTCTTATTTACCGTCTTCTTGATCAACAAAGTAAGGTGGCTTTGGTGATAGAGAAGTGAGTAAAATAATCATACACCATATGGGGCATGCTCGTTGAAACGGTTTTGCGCTCTAGCACGCCTCGCAGAGTGTCTGACCACATGGTTGTCGAGGTACACGTGATTGGAGCGTCCGCACCTCACTGATTTTGGGAGCTGTAAGATTGCCTTTTATGCGATAGTAATATAGAGAAGCAGATGAACTAAATATATATTTAATTAGTCAGTGAAGGATGTCAAGAGTGACACGATGTTGAAAAAATTCTGGTATGTGCGTGAACACATAAAAACAGTCATAGAAGAACTTGTAATGTCTGTATATTGCAGAGTTTTATCCATAATATTGTCACGGAGTCGTGACGTTGCCAAAGAGAGGAAACTTCGTGTTGGGATTTAACTGTTTATTTGGGCGAACCTCTGCCCGGTAAAGGGAAAGCCTAATTACAGCAGCAGTCTTGCACAGACAGCAGTCTCGGGCTGATAGCGGCGAATGCAGCATCGGCCTTCGATCAACAACTGACAAGCGGCGAAGCGCGTCGGCATTTATACTCTTGCCGTCGAATGTTCTAGCGTTATCGCTGGCGGTGGCGTAGCTTCCAGAACAATCTGTACCGTTCGCACAGTGGGCGTGATCTTATCGAAATGATCTACTACAGTCCGGAACCTTCTAGAAAACTGCAGGCGCGGTTTGCGCTGAGAATCATGTGGTGTTTTGGGACGATAACAAAAACTTAAGAAATGGAACGTGGCATTGCCCCCCTCTGAAAAAAGGCATCGTCCCGATGCTTTAACTAAAGATGAAAGTACAATAATAATGCAAGAAAGTACAATGAATAAATTCCGATACAACAATAATACAAAAAAACACTGGTTCAGTTTGTTAACGCGCATGAAACGGCTTGAGGCGCGCGACATGTACGACTCCAGGTCGCGATCGGCGTCGTTGAGAGTTCGTGATGCCGTCGGGGACAACCTCGTAATCAAGTGGGCCGAGACGTCGAAGCACCCTGTAAGGTCCGAAGTACCGTCGCAGAAGCTTTTCACTTAGTCCACGTCGGCGTATCGGCGTCCACACCCAAACACGTTCACCGGGTTGGTATTCCACGAAGCGTCGTCGAAGGTTGTAACGGTGGCTGTCGGTCGTCTGTTGATTTTTGATACGGAGACGCGCAAGTTGTCGGGCTTCTTCGGCGCGTTGAAGGTACTCGCTCACATCGAGGTTTTCTTCGTCAGTGACGTTGGGTAACATGGCATTGAGCGTCGTTGCCGGGCTCCTTCCATAGACCAATTTGTATGGAGATATCTGCGTCGTCTCCTGCACCGCCGTGTTGTATGCGAACGTCACATACAGAAGAATGGCGTCCCACGTCTTGTGTTCGACATCGACGTACATTGACAGCATGTCGGCGATCGTCTTGTTAAGCCGCTCGGTGAGGCCGTTGGTCTGTGGGTGGTACGCTGTCGTCCGGCGGTGGTTGTTTGGCTGTATGCCAAGATCGCTTGAGTTAAGTCGGCAGTGAATGCCGTTCCTCTGTCGGTGATAAGGACCTCCGGGGCGCCGTGACGTAGGACGATATTTTCGACGAAGAACTTAGCGACCTCGGATGCACTGCCTTTTGGCAGGGCTTTTGTCTCGGCGTAGCGGGTGAGGTAGTCGGTGGCTACCACGATCCTTTTGTTTCCGAAAGCCGACGTCGGGAACGGCCCCAGTAGGTCCATACCAATCTGCTGGAAAGGTCGGCAAGGTGGATCAATTGGCTGCAGAAGTCCCGCTGGCCTTGTCGGCGGTGTCTTGCGTCGCTGACAGTCCCGGCATGTCCTCACATAACGAGTGACGTCGGTGGTAAGACGTGGCCAGTAGTACCTTTCTTGTATCCTCGCGGGCGTGCGAGAGACATCGAGGTGCCCTGCCGTCGGATCGTCGTGCAGGGCCTGCGGGAGTTCTGGTCGCAGAGCTGAAGGCACCACAAGGAGGTATTTAGCTCGAAGCGGTGAAAAGTTTTTCTTTTGTAGAAGACCATTTCGTAGAAAGAATGACGCAAGTGCGCGCTTGAATACCTTCGGGACTTCGGCGGTCCTGCCTTCGAGGTATTCTATTAGGGCTTTAAGTTCCGGGTCGGCCCGCTGTCTTTCAGCGAAATCGTCAGTAGTTATCGTTCACAAGAAGTAGTCGTCATCCGAGTCGTCGGGTAGCGGTTGGTCGACAGGCGCACGAGAGAGACAGTCAGCGTCGGAGTGTTTTTTGCCGGACTTGTAAATGACAGTAATGTCATATTCTTGAAGTCTCAGGCTCCATCGTGCGAGGCGACCTGAAGGGTCCTTCAAGGTGGCTAGCCAACACAAGGCGTGGTGGTCGCTCACAACTTTGAAGGGCCTGCCATAGAGGTAGGGGCGAAATTTCGACGTAGCCCAGATGATGGCGAGGCACTCCTTTTCTGTTGTGGAATAATTTGCTTCTGCTTTGGATAGCGATCGGCTGGCGTAACTAATAACCCTTTCAAGTCCATCAGCCCTCTGCACAAGAACGGCGCCAAGACCTATGCTGCTTGCGTCAGTATGAATTTCTGTCTCGGCGAATTCGTCGAAATGGGCAAGTAACGGAGGCGTCTGGAGGCGATGTTTAAGCTCCTGGAAAGCGTGCTCCTGTGGCGGTTCCCACTTGAATTCCACGTCGGCCTTGGTAAGGTTAGCGAGAGGATCGGCGATGCGGGCGAAGTTTTTCACGAACCGCCTATAATAGGCGCACAGGCCCAGAAATCGGCGCACAGCCTTCTTGTCAGTGGGCGGCGGGAAGTCGGCGATGGCGGCTGTTTTCCGTGGAACGAGACGAACTCCAGACTTGCTGATAACGTGTCCCAGAAACAAGAGCTCCTCATACGCAAATCTGCACTTTTCTGGCTTCAGTGTGAGTCCGGACGTCTTGATGGCTTGAAACACGGCTTCAAGGCGCCGAAGATGCTCGTCGAAACTCGAGGAAAACACGACGACGTCGTCCAAGTACACAAGGCAAGTCTGCCACTTCAATCCTGCCAGTACTGTATCCATAACGCGTTGAAAAGTTGCAGGCGCTGAGCAAAGGCCGAAGGGCATCACCTTAAACTCGAAGAGGCGGTCCGGTGTTATAAACGCCGTCTTCTCTCGGTCTCTTTCGTCGACTTCGATTTGCCAATAGCCAGTCTTGAGGTCCATTGACGAGAAGTACTTGGCGTTATAGAGCCGATCAAGTGCGTCGTCTATTCGTGGGAGAGGATACACGTCCTTTCTTGTATTTTGTTCAGGCGGCGATAGTCGACGCAGAAACGTAGGGTCCCATCCTTTTTCTTCACTAACACCACGGGGGATGCCCACGGACTGTTGGACGGCTGGATAATGTCATCTCGCAGCATTTCATCAACTTGTCTCTTCATTGCCTCACGTTCTCGCGTCGAAACCCTGTACGGACTCTGACGGAGTGGTCTGGCATTTTCTTCGGTTATGATTCGATGTTTAGTGATTGGGGTCTGCCGAATTTTCGATGACGACGAAAAGCAATCATCGTATTGCAGGAGCAGGGCCTTGAGCTGTTCTTGCTTATCGTTCGGAAGTCTGGGATTGACGCCGAAAGCTATGGGAGGGGCTTGGTTCCTCTGAGCAGGTTCCGCAGAATCGGCGAGGGCGAAAGCACTGGTGGCTTCGACAATTTCTTCGATGTGTGCGACCATTGTTCCTTTGTTCACATGTTTGTACTCATTGCTGAAATTCGTGAGCATAACCGTTGCTTTGCCTCCCCGCAGCTCTGCAATTCCTCTAGCGACGCAAATATTTCGGGTGACCAACAGATGCTGACTGCCTTCAACGACGCCTTCCAAGTCAGGTGATTTAGGAGCGCCGACTGAAATAATGACGCTTGAGCGAGGCGGAATGGTGACTTGTTCTTCCAGCACATTCAAGGCATGGTGTCCTGACGGCGTGCGCGGCGGTAGTGCTTCTTCTGTGGATAACGTTATCGACCTTGTTTTTAGTTTGATGACAGTACCATGGAGGCATAAGAAGTCTATGCCAAGGATGACATCTCTCGAGCAACGCTGTAGGACTACGAAGTCTGTAGGGTAAATACAGCTGTTAATGGTCACTCTCGCTGTGCAGATTCCTGCGGGCGTTACGAGATGACCTCCAGCTGTGCGGATTTCAGGGCCTTTCCAAGCTGTCCTAACTTTCTTTAACTTCGTGGCGAACGACCCACTGATGACAGGATAGTCAGCTCCAGTATCGACGAGAGCAGTCACACTGTGGCCGTCGATAAGAACGTCGAGGTCGCTAGTTCGCCGTCTCGCATTACAGTTAGGGCGTGGCGTCGGGTCACGGCTGCATCGGCTTGTTCCGCTGCTTCCATGTTGCGTCGTCAGGCCACCTTCGGTAAGTGAGCTTTCGCCGTCAGGGCTTTGGCTGGTTGGCGTTGTGTTCGGAAAGCTCCGTCGCGGCGTCGTCGTCATCGGAGGATCTTCGGTAGTTCGTCGCACAGCAACCGCACCTCCACCGGTTGCTGCCCTTAGTTTCTCGGATACGGGCTAGGAGACCAGCCCCGCGTTGGGCCGGAGTACTGCCGGGGGTGCGGTGACATGCGGCGGCTGGGCGACGGCGAACGGGAAGGATGTCGTGGTGTCCATTGAGTTCCTGCCAGGTAGTCGGCGATGTCACGTGGCCGATCTCCTGGCTGCGGACGCGGTGCATTGACGGCGAAGCCACGCAGTCCCATCTGTCGGTACTGGCAACGGCGGTATGTGTGCCCGGCCTTGCCGCAGTGGTAGCAGAGCGGGCGGTTGTCAGGTGCACGCCAAACGTCCGTTTTCCCCAGTGCACTGCGCTGGCCCGCTGGGGAACGGTAGGACGTCGGTTGGGGTGGTGGCGGCGGTGGCGTCTGGCGACGGAAGTGTGACGGGGCGGCGTTTTGGCGTGGACGGGGAGGAGCGTTGTGGCGCACTGCAGCGGCGTAGCTCATAGTTTCTGGCTCGGGCGGCGGTGTTTCGGGAATTCGAAGCGATTGCCGGACTTCTTCTCGATCAATGTCGGCGATCGAATCCACTTGAGGCTGCGCCGAAGGCAACAGTTTGCGCAGCTCTTCCCGCACGATCGCTCGGATCGTTTCACGCAACTCGTCGGAGTCACTGGCCTGAGCAGCAGCGCATTCTGGAGTCAGACGACGATTATACTGTCTGGTGCGCAAGTCCAGCGTTTTTTCGATGGTGGTCGCCTCGGATACAAATTCTTGGACGGTGTTCGGTGGATTACTCATTAGTCCCGCGAAGAGCTCCTGTTTGACCCCTCGCATGAGGAAACGAACTTTCTTTTCCTCGGGCATGTCTGGGTCAGCGTGACGAAATAGGCGGGTCATCTCCTCTGTGAAAATTCCAACCTTTTCATTTGGTAGCTGAACCCGGGTCTCGAGTAGAGCAGCGGCCCTCTCTTTGCGAGCGATGCTTGCGAACGTTTGCAGAAATGCGCCGCAGAAGACATCCCACGTTCGGAGCGTGGACTCTCGATTCTCTAGCCAGGTCCTTGCGGTGTCTTCCAGGTAGAAGTACACACGACGGAGCTTTTCTTCGTTGTCCCAGTGGTTGAGGGCGGCCACACGGTCGTATGTTTCTAGCCAGGTTTCCGGGTCTTCAAACGATGAGCCATGGAACGTTGGTGGTTCCCTGGGTTGATGAATGACGATCTCGGGCTGGGACGCTCCGGTTGTCATTGTGGCTGCAGTCGAGGTCATGGTCTTGGTCTTCCGCGCCTTGTCTTCTAGAAGGCCGTACTCCGGTGGGAGACCTTGCTGTCGGCGGCTCGTTCGCTGCTCTTGGTTGGCGTCGGTGTCTTCTCCGCGACGGGGCTGGGTTCACGGCTTGACGGGGGCGTCCGGTACATGAACGAAGCAGCACCTCCACCAGATGTCACGGGGTCGTGACGTGGCCAAGAACAGGAAACTTCGTGTTGGGATTTAAATGTTCATTTGGGCGAACCTGTGCCCGGTAAAGGGAAAGTCTAATTACAGCAGCAGTCTTGCACAGACAGCAGTCTCGGACTGATAGCGGCGAACGCAGCGTCGTCCTTCGATCAACAACTGACAAGCGGCGAAGCGCGTCGGCATTTATACTCTTGCCGTCGAATGTTCTAGCGTTATCGCTGGCGGTGGCGTAGCTTCCAGAACAATCTGTACCGTTCGCACAGTGGGCGTGATCTTATCGAAATGATCTACTACAGTCCGGAACCTTCTAGAAAACTGCAGGCGCGGTTTGCGCTGAGAATCATGTGGTGTTTTGGGACGATAACAAAAACTTAAGAAATGGAACGTGGCAATATCTAATGTTGGTCCACAGCAGTTGTTGTACCTACGATATTCATGCTTTATCGTGAATTTTTCACATTTAGAAGTGAAGTTTAATTAATGTAGTACATCATTTAATTAATGTAGTACTAAACATATGGTAGCGCCGGAAAACGAATACTAATGTTCACGAAGGGGCAGGTCTTAAACAAAAGAATAGATTCAGGCACGATTATCAGAAAATAAAAGAACCTTATGCAGCAATGCGAATTTTGACCCGTGTCTTTATATAAAATGCTAGAAGAAAAATAATGCTCAGTGAATGCTTTATGCAGCACCGGTTATATAGCTCGTGGCGATAGCGCCCAGAAATAACCTCCCGAGGCAGAGCACAACAAAGAAGCATCATTTCTGTATTTTACGTAGTTTAATTTTTATTTCGAGCGCCCTTGTTTGCAGCACGTTTATGAATGCAAGCAGAACGACACTGCTGCTTGACGCTATCTCGAAGGTGGTAGTGCTTCTAAATTAGGCCACACAGACGAATGGAGCAGGGAACGGGCATCGGCCAATCAAAAACACACAGATGGGGTACGTGGCTTCCCATTGTTCACGGCAAAAAAGAGAGCAGCGGCGTGATATAACGTAAGATTTATAAGACAGTAAAACAACACACCTTTGAGGTAGGCAATGAATGCCGAGAATCTCGCTTGCATAAGCCGCCTTCATGGTGTATATCATACTTCTGATGCGCTCCGCAAACAAAGCACGCTGATAAGGACCGAAATCGTGCCAGAACAGGCGGTACGTGAAGAAGCCAGAAGGGGCTCAGGCGTAATTGTGTAAGGCTGCTTTGGCTGAGGTGTTTTCGAGATAAAGCAGGCCACGGTTCGCACTCCCAGCGCCTACCCCCACCTAGGTCGTCTGGTCCTCTTCGCGGCTATATCCTGTCAAACACGCCTTGCCCCATTGCTGACGCGAGTCCGCATTCCCTGACAAATAGCTTCGACGCGCTTAGTCCTGGGCCTGAGCTCTCAAGGGAATACCCTATTCGCTATCCGATAAGCCAATTCTGAAGGATGGGTAGCATGCCGTTTTTGGCTCTCTTGGTATTGCGCCCTCTATAAGGCTGCGGAGCATGATAGGTGCAGGTGGAGACAAGTTAGATGATATTATCAATTTTGCCACTTGGTTGAAGACACTGCAAGTTTCTTCCTGTTTGTTATACAAATATGGACGCTCTTATTTTTCACACGAAGAACAAAGCAGTGTACCGCTAGACATGCTAGTCGAGATATAAATCAGATATATGAAAAAGAAGAATAGCAATATTACAATGTTACAGTGTTAAAAGTGGTACACACTTAAATGTTTTAAAAGAACATCAATGGTACTGTTCATGTGGTGGGCTTAAAAAAACTGAGTTATACGCTTGCAACGAAAAGTTCTTATATTGGTGAACAGTGAAGAAATGCTGCAAATAAAAATGCCCAATGAATGTTTTAGGATTCGCATAAAGAGGGCTCGGTAACTATTTAGGACGTGTCATCAAAAGGAGCACCAGTTTAACGCAACACTAAATAAGGTAAAACATAATAACAACGGCCTGACGCTGCGTGTAGCCGTGATGGTTTAAGCTTTTTTTTCCTCACACCGTGCTTCACGCTGTATGATATGAATGGTTTCATTGCGCGGCTTGTTGAGTTTACATAATAACAGGCATCAGTGTGCGTCGAGCTGTCAGTCACAAACCATTTCAAATGGTATTCGCCCACCCAGGTATAACATCGAGCCCGGCATTTACCTAGATTGCGCTTGGTAAACCTGGTCGAATGAGCGAGATAGCTGATGCTCGTGGCATTAAGCAGGAGCCCGCGTGGTAAGTCGCAAACATTCATTTCTGCATGGCATCTTGGACGTTACGTGAAGATGCTGAAATGGTCCTGATAGAACAAGGGCCCATCTTCTAGCGAACGCAACCACAGGCATTTCCGGTGCTCAAGACAGTGGTTGTCGTGAAAGATCTCCGATATCAACAAACCTCCGGACACAACAGTTGTATACCTTGTAACCAGGAGTTCTTGGAATCATTTCACCGAATCGTCGGAAGTCTAAGTCATCATTATGTGGCGCTCTTGTAAACTATGTTGGGCACCTTGTCTATACTCAGGGAAGGAGGAGGAAGAAAGTTTAAGCGGAAAGACAGGGAGGTTAGCCACTTTTTAGACCGGCTGGCTACCCTGTGCTGGGGAAAGGGGTGAGGGGAATGAAAGATGTTAAAAAGAAATGTTGCGAAGAGAAGGAGAAATTACAAAAAAATCTGCGACAGAGGAAAGGCAACATCAAAGAGTATAAGACACTAAAGTCTGTCTCTGAGGCCAGTTGTCCGCAAAAAGCGCAGCAAAGCTTTCAAAGCCTTCTGGGCTGAGGATGGGCTCGGCCAATGACCCAGAATCCTTTGTTCCGACAAAGGCCGATTGTCTAGTCTATCCAGAGCTGCAGTGAGTGCTTGTCTTTGCACGTTGAAATGGGTGCACTCACACAGAAGGTGCGCGATGGTTTCTTCGCAACTGCAGTAAGTGCATGTTGGAGAGCTGGCCATCCCAATGAGATAAGAGTTTGCGTTCGTGAAGGCCACTCCAACCCACATGCGGCATAGAAGAGTCTCCTCAGCTCGAGATATTTTTGGGGGAAGACGAAGCAGCAGATCGGGATCCAATTTATGCAAGCGCGCGTTTGTGAAGTCTGTTGAGTTCCACAGTACCAGTGTGAGGTCACGTGCAAGCGAACGATGTCATGTAGCTGCGTCGGTTCTTAAGAACGGGATGGCTGTGTATTGGGTACCATCGTGTGCAGATCTAGCGGCCTCATCTGCGCGGTCATTGCCATATATACCGCAATGACCTGGTATCCACTGATACACTATACTGTGCTGTTTTTCGGTTGCTTGGTGATAAAGAAGCCTTATTTCAGTTACTAACTGTTCATTAGGTCCATGGCGAAAGGGTTATATAAGACATTGAAGAGATGCCTTCGAGTCCGAGAAGATCGACCGAGTTCCCGAAGGTTCTTTCACTATAAACTCCACAGCTACACGAATGGCTGCAAGTTCTGCAGCTGTCGACGACGTCAAATGCGATGTGATGAATTTAATTGTGATGTGCTTCGCGGGAATAACCACAGCCCCTGCAGAGCTTACTGAAGACACCGAGCCATTCGTGTAAATGTGAAGGCGTCTATTGTGCTTCTCTTGCAGGAAAAGTAATGCGGCCTGTTTCAGGGCTAGATGCGACGACTTTTCGTTATTTTGGATGCAGGAATTGTAAGAAGGGCTTTGAGTGGGTATAGGCACCATAATGGTACCGGCGGCTGTGCTGCATGCGTGAAGTGCAATGGAAGCACTGGGCAATGCTGAGCTACAGTTGCGCTGAACGCTGAGTGGGGCCTGGAAGTTCGAAGTGAGGCGAGGTGATGAGATGGAAGCCGAGCGAAATGTCTTATGTGCATTCTCAAAGCGTCTACGCGGATGTATGCGTTGACTGGATAGTCACGCGCAATGATGACTGTCGCTGCTGTAGACGCACATCTCGGTAGACCAAGGCATATTCTGAGGGCTTGGGCTTGAATCGACTGGAGGACGCGCAAGTTTGTTCTTCGGATCCCGCAAAGCACGCGTAAGCTGTATCGCATATAACCGAGGAACAAAACAGTGTAGATTTGGAGCATTGGTCGTACCGATGCACCCCACGTTTTTCCAGCAAGGAACCTCAGTACGCGGGTTATCATGGTGAGCTTAGTTTTCATGTGGGCGATGTGAGGACTCCAGGAGAGGTCACGATCAACTATGACTCCGAGGAATCGGTAGGTCTTCACGTAGTTGATCGTGTGTCCGTTGATTTTAATAACATATGGGCTCATACCCTTATGCGTGAATGCTATAAGCGAGCATTTCTCTGATGACTGCTCTAGTCCCCGTTCTTCCAGGTACTTTGTCGCTATTTTAGCCGCTCTCTGAAGCCGGCACGCAAATGAAGGCGCGTTACGCCTGACGCCCAGATGCAGATGTCATCTGCATATATTGATAGATGGACATATTCGGAAAGTGCATCAACCAGGCCGAGTAGCGCTAGATTGAAAAGTGTGGGGCTAAGAACACCGCCTTGAGGCACACCTCGACGGTTGCAATGGTGCGTTGTTGTGCCAATCTCCGTCTGTACAAACAAAGTTCTGCCTTTCAGATAGCTGTGGATCCATTGGTAAACCCGACCCCTTAATCCAACATTTTCCATGACATCCCGAATGGCTCCATGTGATACGTTATCGTATGCACATTTCACGTCCAAGAACAACGCCGCAGATAAACGTTTCAGTCTTTTTGATGCTGAACAGATGAGACCATGTGTATAACGTTATCAATTGCGGACCGCCCACGCCGAAAGCCCGTCACAGCATGAGGGTATACCTCGTGGCGCTCCAAGTACCACTCTAGGCGAGTCAAAATCATCCTCTCCATCACTTTCCCGAAAGAGCTGGTAAGCGCGATGGGGCGATAAGAGGTCAAGTGCAGAGGAGATTTACCTGATATAAGCACAGGGACGAGGCGGCTGGATTTCCATGAATGAGGGATAAATCCGCTGCTTCACGAGTCGTTGTACACGGATAGAAGGGCCCGTCGAGCTGCTTCTCCGAGGTTGCAAAGAGCCATGTACGTGATCCCATCCGGACCAGGCGATGAAGACCGTTTGCATGCCGTCAAGACCGCTTTTAGTTCCTCTAGAGAGAAAAAGGTGTTCATTCTTGAATCTCTGGAAACTGGAGCGTTTTCTAGGTGGTGCATGGTGCACGCGGACGCATGACCGGCTACTTTCATGCAGAAATCTTCTGCTACTTCGATTTCGGTGCGTCCTTGGTGGAGAGAAAGACACTTGAAGGGGCGATGTTGATGTGGCGATGTTCGTAGGACACGGACAATCCTCCATGTCTGCGTCAAAGGCTTGTGTGGATCCAAAGATTCGCACAGATGTTTCCAGCGAAAGGATTGAAGTGAAATGATTCGCCGCTCAATCTTTTTCTGTAAGCGCCTTGCCTCCCTCAAGTCGTGAATGGACTTAGTGCGCCTATATCTTCTTTCTGCACGGGGACGGATCGCTCTGAGCCGTTCCGATTCCGCATGATATTGACAATAATCTGAAGTATGTTGAATATGATAGGTCGCTTCTTGTGTAGTACCTCTAATCATACCCTCGAGGGTGTCAAGTGGAGGCGTTTTATTTTCTTGACACCTTTTTTCCGTCAGTGACCTAAACTTTGTCCAGTCGATGCGAGTCGAAGTGTCGTAGTTTGGCGATTTTCCAGGCCCTTGATCTTCAAATAAGTTGGTATGTGGTCGCTTCCATGAGTTTCATAGTCTGCGAACCACTTGACCTTTCCATTTAAGCTTCGTGACACAAATGTCAAGTCAAGGCAGCTGCTGTATGTCGTTCCCCGTAGAAACGTTGGGCTTCCGTCATTTACACAAAGCAGCTGCTGCTCCAGAGCAAAGGAGAATACTTGCCTTCCACGACTGTCTGTTTTCTGACTTTCCCATAGTGGGTGGTGAGCGTTGAAATCTCCGGTGATGATCCATGGTCCAGGTGTGGCTGTTAACAGTGCACGTAGCCTTTCAGGTTCAAAACGGTTTGAAGGTGCGCCTACAAGCGTGAAATTGAGGTCTCTACGTTTAACTGTCAAGCAGACATACTGGTTGTCATCGTGAGGTGCTACACGGGGCTCGATATAGGTAAGGTCGCCTCTGATATATACAATGAATTTACTCTGTTCGTTGCAGGTAGCGGACTTGAAGGCTTCGTACCTGGATAGTCGTATTGCATTGTGTAGCCTTGGCTCACAGATAACAATCAGGAATGCGGGGCTTGAGGCCTCGGGCATTCCAATGAAATATCGAAGCTCCTTTGACCTCTTTACGAAAGGCTTGCAGAGGCGGAGCCATGGTGCCTTTCCAGACTTGATAGCACCGGCTTCAGCGCATCCACCAACTGAAGTGCACTCTTTGCAGCCGGACTGTCAATGCTAGTGAGGAGCATACGAATGGTATTCATAAGGGCCTTTACCATGGCTACCATTTCTTTGTCACGACTACCACCGAATTCTCGTTCCGAAGTGATTGTAGGCGAGCGATGTGGTGGCTCAAACGGTGGGTCTATCGTTGACAGCGCTGGCCATGCTTCAGGTGAGCCGGTGATGCTCTTGTCTTGCTTGGAGGATTTGTTGTCGGCGTGTCTGGACGCTTGAGGTGGTATGCCGGCGGTCATTTGGTGAGGTTCAATCCTTGCTTCAGCACTGGGTCTTCTCAGGGGCCTCCGGCGACGAGACCGCAAGCGTCGTACTTGGGCAGCGGCCATCATTGGGTCCGGAATGGCTCAACTGGCCATCCCGGACCATTTGCCTCAACACTTGCATTTCCTTTTTCATGATTGGGCAATCTTTTGACGATGCTTCATGAGGGCCATGACAGTTTCGACATTTCCGGAGTTCTGCCTGGCAAGCGTCTGCGCTATGTGATGTCTATACTCAGTATGGGATGATACGTTTACGTGGTCTCCTCACTGAAAATATTGGCTACGAGGCAGCCGGCGTAAACGACGGCGTAAGCCAGCTGTGCAAACGGTTCAAGGCGTCTACTCAAGGGCAACGGGAGTGTCGATACAACTGTGTCATTTTATGTGGTACCGCGTGCTGAGCCTCGCCGCTCGCAACGGCTTGCAATGGCCTATCATTCGACCAAAGATGATGTAGCCAGACAAACTGATGGTGCTTGCTGTTCACTCCCCTTCTCGCAATCAGATCAGTTGCGCAATACTGCACTCATGAAAGCTCTCGCTATAACCAGTGACTAGCTGGAGCAAAAAACAAAAATCGCTTCCCGGTATCTAGGAAGCGGTACACCTGGCGCAAGCGTAGGACATGAAAGATAAACAAGCCCACTTCCGGGGCCTAAGTTTGGTTGAATAAGGCGCATTTGTGATAAATGTATGTTTAAAGTCTGCAACATGATAATATGTCTTCGGTCGTAAAGCTTGAAACACTCCTACTTCTTAAGCTTGACCAAATAGAAGCATGTATTTTCAGATCCAGCTTTAGGTTAGAGTATACAGTGAAGCGCTGATGGGCGCACTTTAAAAACATTACAGTTTTACAATTTAATAATTGTTCGTGAAAGATATCTTCGCTTGGGAATAATACTTTGGGTGTCGTTAAAAAGAACAGTTTGGCCTAAACAAGTCTTTGAAGTGAGCCATCTTAGTAAAATGGTACGCCCTATAAGGATATAATTACCTGTATTTGGCCTAAAATTGCTTAAGAATAAAAATACAACAGGTTTGTTAATACGGTTTGCAAAATAATTCTGCGTTGCGGAGTGGCAGTGAATACAATCACTCAAATAATTCTTAACCCTATAACGCTCATAGACATACGCGTACGTCATCAAACAACACCCTCAATATGATCAAAGACGTACACGCATGTCCCTTGTCATTTGTATATTTAAAAAACGTTCCTTTTTCAGTAAATTTTCTTCCTCTGCATGTGCTACCTTATTACGTAAATACATGAACATGTTTTCTTGCGCCGACGGATCTGCATCCTTACATTTTAGTGAAGTTGTGTGCCGGCTTATTTTAGTTTCGCACACCGGTCGCTTCCAATTTTTGCGACCGCAAAGCTCATGTGGTTCTAGTTGAGAATCTCTTTAAAGGTGACTGATTTGTTGCTTTTTCGTTTGTTGGCCTGCAGTACGAGATTACACCTGACTCCGTGCAAGTGCTCACTGACACAAACGACGCCGCTTTGGTTGTTTCCTGTTTCGGGGGCTCACATATTGCGCTCGCGTCTTGCTGGCAATAAAGCGAACAATTACTGTATGTCTGGGACTTGTTCCGAGTTTGCAGCACACTAGTGGCGCAGGCCATCGTATGTTGTCGTCGTCGTATGCCGACGCAGGCGAAATCACATATCTTGCATATCCAGCTTCGGCACACTGAGCATGCGCTCGTTCCGCAGGGAACTCTTCTTCCTCGAGTTATTCGAGCACCTTCGTGATGATATCATCGCAGGCAAAACCAACGTATAGTATTGCCACCTGTCATATATTTTATGCACACTTGCGCCTTATGAAACGGTCGTCAACTTTTAGCTCATCTAGTGCCTTAAGTGTGGAGCACTTTATGGTCACATAATTCAGGCAAAGTCACGTATAAAATTTTTAAAAACTTTAACAAGGCGTGTTCCACATAGACTATGCGACGTCATGCGTGAACGTATTGTCGTGGTGTATAGTGCGAATAAAATATAGAAGCAACTTGTGACAACAGCGCATACAGTCCCACTACCGACATGGGCAGTGTATGCAAACGCATGGGACTTTATACGCAAACGTATACAGTCCCACTACCCAGAATTTTCAAAACACCTTCATTGTTAATCCCTATTGTGTATATACGCATGCCAATATTACATTTGCTGCTGCGTCGCTTGTTGATAGCAGAATAGGTTACACCTAGCCATTGTTGCGACAAATACACAAAAATGTGGCGACGGGATGTCATTCACTGGCAACAGAGCTGGGTTATGTTGTCACGGAAACAAAGAGACGTTGTATCGACGACTCTATGGATTAGATGTGTTTGAAACCAGCGGTAATGACGTGACCAGTTGACCAGCGATCGAGTGGAGACAAACCTTCGTCTTCTTTGTCAGGCACACACAAGCGTCGCCCCCTAGAATATCAATATGCATGCACGTAGAATAATCCCCGGTGGCAGAAGCGCCGTCTCGGTGCATTTCAATGTCAACGTCACTAGAAGAGTAGTAGGGCTTCATGCCGCGCAACATGTACAATATTGGTAGCCTGTTGGGCACATGAATGCGACGGGGTGACAGGGCCAATTTATTATGTCACAGGAGTAACCACACGAATGACTCGGTATGGACCAGTTTAGCGAGTAAGCAGTTTTTCTGACAAGTCAACTTGACGGGTCGGAGGCCAGAGCAGGACCAAAGAACCGGGTGGAAAGAGTACGTCGCGGTGTCGTTGGTCATACAAACGCCGTTGCTTCTCTTGAGAGGTCAGAAGGCGAGTACGAGTGATTTCGCGTGCGTGAGCGGCCCGAGTGATAGCGTCCATGGCATATTCACTGGTCGGTACTGCAGGGGACGGTATGACGGTGTCTAGAGGCAATGTTGGTTCTCGGCCAAACAGGATAAAAAATTAAGAGTAACCGGCAATGTCATGGCGCGAAAAATTATAGGCAAATGTGACGTGCGGCAACGCAAGACTCCAGTCAGTCTGATTGGTGGAAACATACTTAGCGAGCATGTCTGTAAGAGTTGGATTTAGACGCTCCGTGAGTCCATTAGTTTGCAAATGGTATGACGTGGTCAGCTTGTGTATCGTTTGACAGGACTGCAAGATTTCAGCTATGATCTTCGACAAAAAGGTGCGGCCACGGTCTGTAAGCAGCTGCCGTGGGGCTCCGTGGTGCAAAATCACGTCCTTGAGCAGGAAGTCGGCGACGTCTGTGGCGCAGCTTGTTGGAAGAGCTCGTGTGATGGCATAACGCGTGGAGTAGTCGGTGGCCACAGCTATCCACTTGTTACCCGAGGAAGACAAGGGGAAAGGGCCAAGTAGGTCCAAGCCAACGCGGAAGAGCGGTTCTGACGGAATGTCAAGTGGTTGAAGGCATCCGGCGGGAAGTGTCGGCCGGCAGTGCGGAATATGTCGAGAATAGCTGACAAACGCGGCAGGTGGGTCTCAAATGTTGGGGAATATACAATGACATCATCAAGATAGCAAATACATGTTGACCATTTGAACCCTTGTAGCAGAGAGTCCATCATGCGCTCGAACGTGGCTGGGGCGTTGCATAGGCCCCAGTCTTGGCATAACCTTGAACTGATATAAGCCGTCTGGAGTTACAAACGCAGTCTTCTTTTGGTCTTTTTCGTCGACATCAATCTGCCAATAGCCGGAACGTAGGTCTATTGAAGAAAAGTATCGGGCGCCGTGGAGACAATCGAGAGTGACATCGATGCGGGGTAAGGGGTAAACGTCCTTTTTTGTTAATTTATTCAGATGGCAGTAATCCACGCAGAAACACCACGTGCCATCTTTATTTTTAGCAAGCACAATCGGAGACGACCAAGGGCTCGAAGAGGGTTCAATAATTCCTTCGGCTAGCATCTTGGTGACTTCTTGTTGAAGTACTTTATGCTTGGTGGCAGACACCCGGTATGGTCGCCGATGAATGGGATGAGAATCACCTGTGTTAATGGGTGCTTGACGAGAGAAGTCTGGCCAAGTGGACGGCTGTCTATGTCGAATACGTCGCGGTATCAAGCCAGAAGGCGGAAGAGCGCGGCTGATTTCTCAGGTTCCAGGTCCGGGGCGATCATGGAACGTAAGGTTGCCTCGAGGCACGTGGCATCTTGCGAGTGACGTGGGTGATTGGGACATACGTCTGCCGCAAAACAGGTGACGTGGTCGTCAATTAAGGGTCTTAGCGTGGCGACCAATATTCCATGAAGTAGCACTTGTTTTATGAAACCAAAATTGATAACAGGTAAATATGTTTGGTTAGAGGCCATGGTTACGACGGAGTGTGGGACAGTAATGTAGTGCGCCAGGAGAACATCAGCAATCGGTGTCACGAAATTATCACCGTCGAGCACGGGAGAGGGTGTTGTCAATTCAACGAATGTGAGAACTTTAGGTGGTATCTGGAAGAAGTCAGTGGTGCACAGGCTGTTCGGGAGTTCAGGGGGAGAATCCGGGAGAAGATGAAGTTCTAGGCAGAGAGTACCGGTGGCACAATCGATCAGAGCAGAATGCGTCGATAGGAAGTCCATGCCGAAGATTAGGTCGTGAGGGCAATTTTCAAGCACCGTAAATAAAACGGGACATGGCGGCCGGCCATACTAACACGAGCAATACACATTCCAGTGATGGCCACAGTTCCACCATCAGTGACACGGAGGGCTTTAGTCGTTGCAGGCGTAAAGACTTTTTGAGCAGGCGACACAGATGAGCACTCATTATGGACACTTGAGCTCCGGTATCAACTAACGCTGTCAAAGAAATACCGTCCATATACACCTCGATCAAGTTGGTATTAGTGGGGAGCGTCAACGGAGGATTTGGATCAGTCGCAATTGATGCAGCACTACCTCCTGGAGCTGCATTATCTATTTTTCTGTCCGAGAGGATCCATAGTTGACCGGCGACGGATAGCGGCGTGGTAGGGCGATGGGGAACGGCGGCGTTGAGGTGACGGCGAACGAGCGGTGGAGCGGCTGTTAGGGACGTCGGAAGAAGAGTACACACGACTGGGCGAATACCGACGGGAGTCCTCGTATGGGCGAGTAGAGGAAAATGGGCTCCAGTTGCGTCCAAGTGCTGGTCCAAGTGCTGCGGCAGTAGCGGGAGATATGGCCAACTCGGTGGCAGCGGATGCAGATTGGTTTGTCGTCTGCAGTTCTGCATTCCGTCGGACTGCGGGATCACGGAATAAATGTAAGTCATGGCGTGGTGCATTTATTGTCAGTGGTCAGGAGGTGAGTCGGGAGGAAGAGCAGGCCACAGAAAAACAGAGCTTTGCAATTTCTTTTGTCACGCCGCCTTGAATAACGGAGACCACCGGAGGTGTTTGTGCGGCGCCATGGTCGAGCGGATGTGGAGGAAATGGTGCCGGACTTGACGCCTCAAGCTCCCGTCGATATATACGTGTCACGCTGCCCTGCATGGGTGGTGCGGCACCGAGATCGGTGCAGGTTGACGTAACAGCCGTATTTGGTAGCCGCGCAAACTGAGACAGAACACGGCGGCTTTTGGCCATTTCGAAGTGGCGGCATTCCTTAAATCATATCTACGGTCGTGACGTTGGTGTACGCGAGCAAGTTGAAGGCGTCGTCCGCTATGTCCTTGAGTATGTGGCCCGCTTTGTACTCTCTGTCATTTGCTCGTCTACTTTCCGGCACAACGCGAGCACGTCCTGTATGTACGAGACATACGACTCAGTTGAGGACTGCACACGAGTGGCGAGTTCTTTTCGCGCTTCCGTTTGGCGACCAGACGGGTCCCCAAAGATGTCGCGTAGTCGCTCCTTGAAGATATCCCAGCTGGTGAGCTCGGACTGATGGGCGTCGAACCAGACACGTGGGGTGCCGTCCAAGTAAAATATTACGTTGGCGAGCATGATGGTAGGGTCCCATTGGTGTGTCTGGCTAACACGCTCGTATATACGAAGCCAGCAGTCAACGTGAAGCCCAGGTTGTGTGGAGAATGTACCGGAATCACGGGGGCGAGGCATCGTCAGGTATGTAGTGGCTTGAGCTACAGATGGAGACGCTGATGGGTTGTGTTCATTGGTAGCCATGGCCAGAGACAGAACGGTGAGGCCACTGCGAAGCTTCGTGGTGAGGACGGGGAACGTTCCACCTCCAAAAATTATGTTATGGAAAAGAAGAGACGCCGCATCGACGAGGCTGTGAATTAGATGTATTTGAAACGAGCGGTAATGACGTGACCGGTTGACCAGCGATCGAACGGAGACAACCCGTAGTCTTCCTCGTCAGGCACACACGCGCGTCGCCCCCTAAAATATCAATATACATGCATGTAGCAATATTATCCTCTACAAGGCAATTCACGCATCTATTTATCAAAGGGACTCCGTACTATGTTCCACTGACACAGACCACATACGCTTTTGGGGCTCATCCTGAGGAACTCCACTAAAGCCATCATTACTCAACCAACAAGAGCATTGAAGCTCAGTGATTGACATTTACGCCTTCATGTGCCTCCAAAAGGTTCTGCCGGAGGTGATAGTAGAAGCTCGATGTTATTTTTTTTTCGTAGGCCAGCGACACGATGGATGCCCGCTAACGAAGCACGAACTCCAGTGGCACGCTTCATCGGCATAGGTAGCATCTAAGCTTCAAGCTTTAGGGGTAGAGTGATGTGAACTTAGTTTTTATTTCGATAGCAATTATATAGACACTCTCCTCTGGATTTCGCCGCTGGTGTTTAGACACAGCGAAGTAACAAATGAGACACTTGTTCGCGTGCATACATACTTGTGAGTAGGTTTAGGGAGTTTGTGCGTGAGAAACGCGGTGCACGTTTCGATCTGCTTTGCATTCTGCACCTGACATTTCAATTTGTTACCATTGCGTTCATTGCTTCGCCTTTGCGGAAAAGCTGTGACTTTTGTTTATGACTTCACTCACCGACTCCACCACCTTTGGGCTTAAGTGTTGTTAGCACCTCTATTTCAGCGGCCACGTGATAAGACTTGGCACTCCGCGAAATTGGTGGGCCAATGGTGGTATAGCTGAATACCTGCATTCAGGACTTCATTACTCTGCTATTCAGTGCACACTTTTGCTTCCAGTTTGGCCCATGGATATTATTTGCGCTGTTATATTTCTATGGCACTGCTGCAACAATCAAACATTCGGCACCTTTGGCCGTTAGAGAACCTCATACGTTCCCAGTTTACTTCTGTTTAAATGGTTCACTCGTTGTATTTAGCTGAATAAGGCGTATAAACGTTTGGTTCATAGGAGACATTAAGCCGACTGCTATGCATATGTAGTTGTTTTAAACACACACAGCCCTCCAGGAAGGCGTGCAGCACGGTTTAAGAAAAAAATTATTAAAAAAGTCATCATCTCCGTATCGCCAAATATTATGTCCAATTTTAGGTTCATTTATATTTATAAAATGTCACATTGAAGTCTACGAAATATTTGGTGTGTGAGCTTAAAAGGTGGACAACATTTATACATCTATAACATTTGTACACATTTTTCGCACTTGTTCATTGCGTACAGCGATGTTCATGTAGTGACATAAAACACTCAAGTATGAAAGGTACTAAAAAGTTATATAGCCTAGAGACCATACTGAAAACAGGCCACGTATTTTTAACAATTCAAACGTGTAGTTTGCTGGTACAAATGTTTCGTTCCATATTGGCACAAAAAGAAATAATACGACACCGCGTACCTAAGCGTTTCATCAGCAATAAACATTTTCCAAGCTTTGAACCCCAAGGAACGCCTCAAAGTCTGCTATTGGTCCATCCTAAAGCCCTTAGAAGTCTCTATAAAAGCCATTTACTTGCTGTTGCCCCTTCAATAATCTGCTCATCAGGCGAAAGTGACTGGCGGAGGTTGTTATGCAGGCGTTGGCTACACGATGAGTGCTGTCTAACAAATCTTAGCTGCCTCTGAATTAAGCGTAGAATTGGCATGGAAGCGATGCCCGCTTACGCATGGGTTGAGAGAGTGGACGAGCGATAGAACTCATGTGACCGAAGATGGAGTTGCTGCTTCCACCTAGAAAAATTGTCAATGACACAACCTCTGATTGCGTGCGCTCTCGCAGCGTCCTGTTCTTGGCACCGATGCCGATACCATTAGTTGGTGGGAACGAGAGGGTGCCACAAGTTGCTAGTACGGAAACCTTATTACTCGTACTCCCAAATCACCATCTTCTCCAAACCTACTTCCCAAGCTTATCTACAACCCTAATTGCAAGCATAGCTACTTTAATTCAATGTCGTTTGAAATAAAATCATCAGAAAACATTTATACTTTCAGCTCGCACAGCGAGAATTTTTTCGTTCATGAATTCATCAACTAATCTACGTTGTGTAATTAACTGTTAACAGATTTCAGCGTCTCTGTGATACCTTGATATTTGAAATTTGCTTTTGTATAACTCACACCATTGAATAGTTGAATTTGCCAACTATGCCTCTTTATTTTGCTTTGACATTTCAGTTTTATCACTTGCTTCTGATTATCATTATGTTTTTTTTGCTTGAGTATTACCATTGCATTGTGTATTGATTATATTATAATTGTTAATCAAGCTGGCCAATAAGTCCGCATCTCACAGGTCTGTATCTTTCCCTGTATTTTTGTAATTACCCCACTCATGTAGAAGTAGGAGATCCCTCTGTCCACACCTTTGAAACTTTGAGACCTCGTGCTGTATTACTATGACCATGTAACTGAATTGACTGATTTATTGAACATGGCTTGATTTATCTCCTTCATGATGTACGGCTTTACTTCGCCAAGGTGTCGCAGCAGTATTTATGAGACGCCCACAATAATTGGTTGAAATTGTTTGCGTAATAGTGGATATCATATAGAGGCTGCGTGACAACAGTAACCTCTTTTTCAATTCCTATTTTCTCCTTACCGTGAATTATGGTTTTTACCAAAGCGCAAACAACAGCCTAATCACCGCACATCTTCAAAGTAGATGCTGCATATACCTGCCACTGTAAAAGACTTGAAGTTGATCTAACTAAACATCTGCGACCTTTGGGAGACTTCGCAAGTCAGTTCGCGATGATTCGCAAAATGCGCCTTTGTGTGGTCTTGAGTTGCGTCTCGTGTGCTTCAAGCGTGGCATCAAGCGTATTCTATCACTGTAGATTGCTATCGCGTTGAGACGCGATAGCATTCGATAGTGATAGAATACGCTAGATGCTGCACAAACGTTTTTTTCATTTCAATTCATTATCGTGTTTAAACTGCAAGGCACGTTATTTCAAACGATGATGTAGATTGCCCCATTAAAAGGCTGAAAGCATAGGAAGCGTGTGATCAAAAAGTTTTCAAGCTTTCTCACTTGCTTATGCTAGTCGATTTCTGCGAAACTCAGCAACTTATTTCTGCTACGAGATGCGAATTCGGTGATCAGAGACGTTTCTCAGTTTACAGAGACTCGAGTTAGTATAGTGGGAGCGGTAGCGGAAAACGAATTCATAAGGACGTGCATAGCGTGCTCTACCGTCTCATTATGAGTCGCCATCTTTCATGACAAGGTGTGAGATATCGAATAGTAGAATGTTTTCAGTTTTATAGACACAAAGCGTTTCTACCTGTAAGTAGTTGCCCACGTTTGTTTTTCTTGTCTTTTGCATTTTTGTATGATGACGTAATGAGCAAATACATGCCCAATTACATTTCTTGCTACTTTCTGTATATGTTTAGAGACAGAGCAAAGGCCTCTCCTTTACGAGAAAGGAGCCAGAACAGCTCGCAAACACACGAAAGCTGTAATTTTCACCAAACCGTCATAGTGCGAGTGTCTGCGCTATACGTGAATATAACCAGGACCGTGCAGTGAAATATATTCATCTGCCACGAAAGGAACGAAACTGATATTGCGCAGATTTCTCATCTCAGTCGGTATCGCCGGGTGTAGGGATACACCGGTCCTACACGAACCTTGATTAGTCGCCCAATAGTGGCTTCAGTTTAATTAAAAGTCCTCTGGGCGTTCGGTAGGCTCGGTTCTGGGTACCTTCATTCTAGAGCTTTCGCAGGGCAGCCAGTGACGCCCAGTATTTGACAGCCTGGTATTTCTAGCACTTTGCGACCACACGCCGAACACCTCGTTAGCGTTTCGGCATAAAAATAAATCAAAAAATTGTTAGAGGAGCCTCAGTGAGTATTCTGCGAAAATACGCCTTTATGCAGTGAAGATCCTTTTGCTACCTAAATGCAGGTCGGCATCCACGATCACTGATTCCACTACACTATCACAGCGCGCGCAGAACATTACACCCATCTCGTTGCTGCCACATCTCACCCCAAAAATAATAATGCGAAGGATTTCTTAGCAAACTTCGGTGACTTTGAGCATATCTATCTATCTATCTATCTATCTATCTATCTATCTATCTATCTATCTATCTATCTATCTATCTATCTATCTATCTATCTATCTATTTTTCTATTTATTTTTCTATCTATCTATCTATCTATCTATCTATCTATTTTTCTATCTATTTTTCTATCTATCCATCTAGCCACCTACGACTTTTAGCTCTCCTGGCCGTTTCAATAATGGTATTGATACCAATCTTTGTATGACGTAACATGAGTGTACGAAGAACATGTTTGACTAGTCATAACACAAAAATGATGACATGTTTGCATAAATGTAATAATGTACATTTCATGGTCCTGCAGCTCTTGCGGTGGTATCGTTTACGAGGCGTGTTGCAAAACTGGTATGGTATGACATGATTGCATGGCGAACACAAGCGACAGACCCTAACATGAAATTTATGACATGCTTGTCATGTAAAAACATGTCCACTCCACGTTCATGATGCGCTCGTGGCCGTTTCGCTAGCGTCACATGTACCAAATTTGGTATAACAGTACGTGAAGGGATGACGAAGGTATGTGACTGGTGCAAACATGATAATCTTAAGATGCATGTCATGTAACAACATTACTACATGCCACGCTCATGATGCACTAGCGGCCATTTCGCTAGCTTCACTTATACCCAATTTCGTATTGCGGGACGTGAATGGATGACGAAGGTATTATAGTGTTGCAAACATGACAAACCTGAGATGCGTGTCATGTAACAACATGACTACGTGCTACGCACAAGAAGCGCTCACGGCCGTTTCGCTAGCTTCACATGTGCCCAATTCGGTACTACGTGACGCGAACGAACGCCAAAGGTAAATGACACATCCAAACGAGATAATCAGGACATCCGTGCTATGTAACAATGTGACTGCATGCCACACTCATGATGCGCTCGCGGCCGTTTCACTAGCTTTACATATGCCAAATCGGGCATTACCTGACGTCAATGGATGACGAAGGTATGTGAGTGGTGCAACCATGATAATGATCAGATGCGTGTCACGTGAGAACATGCCTACATGCAATAGTCAAGGCGGCAATACATTTCGACGTGACGTGGTGCACGCGCTCACCAGCGTTCATTTCGTCGTGTCACACTGGCGTTGCCACGCCAGGCACCGGTCTTGCCATGTACTCGCAGGCACGCCCCGCGCTGCGTTGCTTTGACGCACGCGTGTTTCAGCGCATCCGGCGTCCCTCCGTCAAGAAAAGAGGGAGACGCAGTGGTATCTGGGTAACGCATCGGCGCGAAATGCAGAATGTCGCATTTCGTGCTGGTTGCCGTCGGGCCGCGCCGACAGACGCTGGTCGCGCCCATCGCATATGGCGTCAGACTATAGATTGCTCGCGTTTTGCTAACGTAGCATCGCTGTGCCCAGCGTCCGTCAACGCTACATAGGAGTATATTGGGCGCTTTATGATGCACTCGCTGCGGTTTTTATAGCTACAGATATACCAAATTTAGTGTTGCGTGACGTCCATGGATGACGAAAGTATATGGATGGTGAAACATGATAATCCTGACAAGCCTGTCTTGTAAGAACACGACAACATACCACGCTCATAGCATGCTCGCGGTCGTTTTGCTAGCTCCACATATACTAAATTTGGTATCACCTGAGGTGAATAGATGAAAGCAAACGACACATCCAAACATGGTAACCATGACGCGGAAGACGTGTACGGCATCATTTACCTCCACCTCGTAAAGTTGTGCTGATTTTAAACTGACAAATCAGCATTTCTCCTTCGTGCTTTGCATATTATCGATTCCCACTGTACGTTGGATCTGCTAATTTTTTTTCAGATATTGAAATGCTTGGCCTTTGAGTCTTATAATTGAAGATAAAAAAAGAACATGAAGCTAGTTGATTTTTCTCACATTGTTGTAGTGAGTACAGAAGAAAAGAATCATTTCTCTAGGGAAACGTTACCAACGCTAACTAGTATTGTTATATATGTGATTATTCTCGTCTTTTGAGGGGCGTTCCTTCATTTTTGAAAATGAAAGAAATACATGATTGGTCTCTTCACACGAAAACAGAAGAATAATACTTGGAGTCTCTATTCAATCTGTGGGACCCTCATGAAACTTTGCTTGGTGTGAGATGTGCTGAATGAACAGACGAAGTGCTTCAGATAGGCTGATCCACTTTTCGATAGGAGGACCTATATTAGTCAAAGGCAAAACAGGTCATTCTGTCCAAACGTCGACCACCCTGCCTGAGGCACCTCCTCTGTTGATTCTGGAGATCTCACTGTGTGTTACCGTATGTCGGCTCCCATGTTAATTGTGCAGTTCTGCTTGATGTGCAATTCACAGGCGTATCTTTTCTTTTTTTTATTTGCGGTATCCCTTTGAAAAATGACTGTTGAGTTGTTGAGGGAACACCGCTAGGGAGCCACGGAGTGCGGACGTGTTGCGCGTCGGCTCCGCAACTTTCCTATGTTTTTGGTGGATTGTCGAATTTATCGTGGAAAACGCTTCTCACCATCGATCGGCGGCAGTTCCAAGGACTTCCCTGACACCAAGTTTTGCCAGGTAGGACCACTTTTTTAGCCACTTATTGGCGCCTTTTATTCCACCACGAAAGCAAGAACGCCAAGTCCAGCGTCTCTGCGCACGACGCCATAGGCCGGCCGCTGCGGCGGTGGGGCCTGCAAGCCTAACGTGTCCCTGGACCTCCTCGTTGCTCCCGATCCCCGACGGCAGCGTACAAGGCCTTTGCCAGGGCTAAATGGATATCGTAGAGGTAGAAGGAGAGGACATTCGGCCGGAAGATTTCGGCGAGGGAGCAGGATGATGCAGAGTAAAGAGAACGAAACAGGCCGACGGCGCGTCCGAGTCAGCGCAAGACCAGAAGACGGAGACGCAGCAACAGGCGGCTGCCGCGGAGACTACAGGGATTGCCCCGGATACTGCCACAGTGGCGCAGAGTAAAAAGAAGTGTGCTCGTTACTTGCGGCACCTCGCTAAGGCGAGCCGAATGCCAGAGCTACCGCCCGATGACTACAGGATCATTGTGCGCCCCCGCGGCGGATTCAACGGGGCTGAATACAAGATAGATCGCATTTACTGCTGCCTTCGTAACGCGGCAGGTATCGGTAGAGAAGCGGCTAGAGAAGACAGCATCTGCCTCAACGTTAAACAGAATGTCGTGGTGCTCAGCACTCCGTCCGCGGACAGAGCCAAACGCTACGGAGCCATCAGCAAGCTTTGCATCGGGAACCGAGAGTTCGAGGCTAACGCCTATCAGGCCGCCCCGGAGAACACTTCCAAGGGCCTGATTAGGAACATTTCCAAAGACGAGAGCCCGGAGGACATTGTTAACAACCTAGTGACGCAGCGCAACCCCGGCGTGCTGCATGCCAAGCGAATGGGCACCACGGACAACATCATCGTATTGTTCGACGGTTTCTATGTTCCCAGACACGTATACTATGGACCTATGCTTGTGAGATGCTCCCTCTACAGAAAGCACATCAACGTGTGCTACGCGTGCGGGAGGCTGGGCCATCGCTCCGACGTGTGTCCCAACCCTGCCGACAAGATTTGCCGTGGCTGCGGAAGCAGTAACCCACCGTCTGACCATCGCTGCGAGCCGCGGTGTCAACTGTGTGGCAAGGATCATCTCACGGGTGACCGCGTCTGCAAGGCGAGATACAAGACTCCTTACATAGTCAAGCGTCGCCACCTAGAGCGAAAGCGGCGTGAAGAAGAGCAAGCGGCCGCAGCGTCCGACAGCATCTACAACAGCGGCATTAGCACCGAAGGCAACTGAGGTTACTACAATCATTATCCGGCGTTTGACAGTCATTTATCCAACGCCACCGGAAGAGGACGCTCGACAAGCCGAGACGCGAGAGGCGGCGGCGGTAAATCCCGGTCCCGCTCTCGCAGCCGGACACCAAGGCCAAGAAGCATGTCGAAGACGCGCGGTGGCGCCGTTCCGGGCGCCGCAGCTGTCAGCCAAGGCACCCAACAAAGTCAGCAGCATCAGACGTGGCGGCAGCCGCAACAACAAGGACCCATGGGCATGTAGTGCCATCATCACCATCATCATTTCTGGATCGCCGCGCCGCGCCTCTCGCGCAGCTCATGCTCGCTCGAGCGGCGCGAGGATTAGAACGAGCTGACACGCCTGGCGTGGCGGACGCTGGTAGCCGACGTGGCTCCGCTTCAGGCCTAGAATGAAGTGGCGAGATCGGCACGGCCCCATCGGCCGCCTTCGACGTCATCTCACGCCTCTCTTCTCTCGCCGCTACATTGGTGACCCGGAGAACACGCCCTTCGCCGAACGGCCCGCTGCCATGTTCCCGCAATTCTGCCCACCAGTGCCGTCATTCCAATCGACCTACCCCAAGGTATGGTTTATGCAGCTCGACGCCGTTCTTGCGGTGAATGGCATCACGGACCAGCTGCTGATGCACGCCATTCTTCTCGACGCCCTTCCTGTAGAGTTGCGCCATCTCGCTGCCACTTCAAGCACCAGCCCGCAGCCTTACGATGACCTCTGCACTGCGGTGCTCGCCCGCAGCGGCAACACATACCGTCCGCTTCCGTTTACCCGCACCAGACAGGCTTCCCCGGCGTCGCAGAGCAAGGTACGAACCGGTCCGCAGCCCTCCATTGACCGCTACCTCGGTACCCCGGCTTCGACTACTTCTACACCTGATCCGGTCACAGAAACATTCACTCCTGCACCTGATTACGACCGCGAGGTAGAAGACTCCCCCACTGCGACTGACCTTCCCTCCGCGAGGTACGTTCCCTCAGAGCCCCCGTGCGGAGCTTCATCACACGTACCTGCCACCTGCGCGTTTTCCACGAAGGCGACGGCACGCGACACCATGGCCCTCACCGTTTCCGCGACCACCAGCTCAGACGTCTCGGCCTCCTCCTCGCCGCAGCTGCTGGTCAGTTCCTCGACGGTGCCCCCTGCCGCTCCGCCACCTGCCACTGGTGCCAGCAATGGCCTGCCGGGTGCCTCGCCACATTCCACTCGCACCTTCCCGATGAGCAGCCGACCACCCTCGGCGTCCCCGCTCCCCGCCCCTGTCCCTGTCTCTGTTTCGTGGTCTACAACGGGCCCCAGCGCCGTGCCTTCGCGGAGCCAGAGCCTGCCCTCATCGTCGGCGTCGACACCGGCAACCACCAAAGCAACTGCCACCGTCACCCCTCTGCCCGTGGCGCCGCAGCAGGCACCTGCGTCGAGACCCGGCGTCGCACAGGTGGTTTCGGCCAGCCCCAGTCCTCGCACCTCTGGTGCCCCCCGGCTCATCCAGCCGAAACAGCCACAGATCCTGCCCAAGCTGTCGAGCGGCAGCGCGAACATGACGACGCCTTCGGCAGCGGCGACCACCCGGTCCCAGTCTCCCCGGGCGGCCCAGCACAAGGCCACACCGCGGCCCGCGCCTGTACCGGCGCCGCAGCCTGCGACCACGGTGCGGCGCGGAGCCGCGATGGGGCTCAACACGGGGAGTCCGCTGCTCATCGGGAACCCCGCGGCAGCACAGCCGGGCATGTTTCCGGCTGGACCTGCGCAGGGCACTTTCCTGCTGAACCAGTACATTCCGGGCCTGGGCCACAGCCCGATTCTGATACAAGGCGCATCGGGGCAGACCCAGAGCTCTCTGGGACAGATACAGGGGGTCCAGCTGGCCCTGCGGCCACCCCATGCCAAGGGGCTTACCCTGGGACCTCAGACGGGGCCCAGGCCCCATGGGGGACATCCAGGACCGCCTGGCACCCCGACGCTTGTAATCCCACAGAACCTGGGGCCAAGGCCCAACATCTTTCTGGCACCGCCACGCATGATGTCGCCCCCCTCGTTTGCCATTTGTCCCGGGACAGCCACTGACGCTGCAACAGCTGCAGGCCATGCTGCCCACGCAAACCATGCTGGCCCAGCCCACACTGGGTGCGTTCCAGACAGACCAGCACCAATCCCTGGTGCAGATACCGACGTTCACCCAGCCGCAGATACA
>NW_023607247.1:0-46744 GCF_013339725.1 Rhipicephalus microplus
ACATTCAAGAACGTGTACTGTGCCTTGTGTAACGGCGTCAAGCCTTCGAACTTGTCGTGCAGCCCAGCGCGAAACGTAAATGCCGTCGGGAAAAAACCACATACTCACAATAGCCTGGCATCGTTATTCCGGCCCGTCACTCGCACTCCTTCGTGCTACGCCATGTACAACGGCCGGTGCTACATACGAAGTGCACCCGATCACCGAGAAAAGGACCAGGCAATGAACAGCACGAAAATCAGGTCGCCGACGTCGGAGCGAACGTCGAGTAGCAGCGATGGGGGCGAAGCGCCACAGTACGTGACGCTCATCTGCGTCTCCCTCTCGATATTCTGCCTCGCGCTCAAACTCGTCGTCTTCTGCGCCTACAGGGAGTCGCGAAGCTTCGCGTCCAAGTGCACGCTGTGCCTGTCTGTCACGCTCATGATCACCCACGTCCTGTACATGGCCACGGCTTCACTGGGCGTCCCCACCCTGTCATGCACGATCAGTGCCGCGCTGGTTCACTACGGCTTCCTATCCACCTTCTGCTGGACTTGCACGCTGTCCCTTCGACATCTGCAGAAGCCTCACAAACGTTACTCTCTCGTCGAAACCGCGAGAGCGTCCCTAGTCACCTACAGCGCCTTCTCATGCGGCTTGCCCCTGCTTCGTCGTTGCGTCAGCAGTGGCTGTGGACCTGGCTCTTCCTGAAAGCGCGCTGTCGCCCCGTTACGGCCACCTCGTCTGCTGGATAGGCTCGTTCTGGGGCCTGGTCGTCTACTTCCTGGTGCCCGTGGCGATCCTGCTGCTGTGTTGTCTCGCGTTTTACTTCAGGGTCGTGTTATACGTCCGCCGGACGTCTATCGCACAGAGAGCCTTCAATGGAATCAGGGACCACCAGCGGGCCCACGCGGGGCTCTTCGTGCGGCTGGCTCTGGTCATGGGATCTCCCTGGGCACTCGCCTTCCTGGCAACCTTTGTAGAGTCGGTCGTTCGGACTGCTTCGTTAGTTTCTTGGTAGGCTTGCAGGGTGTCTACCTGTTCGTAGCCTTCAAGGACTACCGCTTCTTCCTGTCGTCGATTCGGAAGCGGGTCGCAGGCAGTTACTCTAGCGATGTTTCTAGCTCGTCCCAACGGTAAAGAGTGTTCCTCGGCGAAAAGTACGGGAGCGTAAGTACACAGCAGATGTACTTTTCCCCCACCCCAAGTGTAGGGTAGCCAAACGAGCCAAGCTTGGTTAACCTCCCTGCCTTTCTCTCTATTATCTCTCTCTACTAATTCCGTGGTCAAACAGACCGAATGCCAGCACCGGTAGATTTCCACTGTTCACAATTATTTTTCAAAGACAGAAGTACATCTAGATGAGAACCTGTACTGTTCAAAGCCACGTCAGGTGCAGAAGTGCTTTCACGTGCAGTCTGAGAACTCCTGCTGCAGTTTCAGGTAAACCGTTCAAAGATGAGAATGAATTTAGGTCACATTGTACGGGCTCAGAAATAACGATAGACGAGCCTAGCTTCAAGACCACTCCCGCTTACACGCGTCTTGAAGTGTTCTCTAGTTATGGCGTGAAGCAGGAAAACTACCTTTACCTTTGAAGAGTCTCCCCTCGGCCGTACGCAAAAGACCTATGCAGGGCCACCTCCTCTAAGTACCACCACCAGATCTGCTAGCGCAGTGAAAAGCCGCAGCAACTTCGCAAGGCGAGCCTGGAAGATGAATCGGAATTATTCATTCCCACTAATCGAAAGAATTGTTGATAAAGCTTGATTGGGGTGCCTAATAAATATTTAGAACTACAAATGATTTTGATGCTTTTTGTAAATAAAGACTATAACCTCAATGATGCCAACACATTGACTGCCTTTGGGCGTCACAGGCAGCGGCTGCACTTCATTGTATATGTCTCACAACAAAACCTACCTCAGCGCTGCTTTGCGTGTATTTTGTAATGGGCATGTGTTTCGTAGCAATTACTTCAGAAAGCCATGGTGCTGTTCTGGAGTTACACTTGAGCAAGTTGGTTCAAGTCTTCTGAAGGTTGACGAAACAGCGCGAAATTCTCAAAGAACACACCACCATGGGTCGAAAACGGTGATGGACAGTTTTAACGTGACGCTGGTTTATGTAGACTAATTACAGTGAAATGATTGAAATAATGTCATCCAATGTGTACTGTCCGCTGTGTTTACAACAACGGTGGTGTCATTCCGTGTAAGCGCAATGTTTGCTCGCTTGAAGCTATAACGACCCTCCGTCGGCTCTGCCTTACATTTTTTTTTAGAGCAATGGTCTGAATCACGTGGTTCGCGGACCTCTTGCTGTCGGTCCGCGGCATTACGCTGTATAAAGTTTTGTCACCTTGCTAGACATACTATTCCACTATTACTATATATGTGTGTCCTTGCTAGACATGCCTATTGCGATTATTAGAGCCTTGATTCGGTAAGCCGCGGAGGTGGAACTGGTCTCAAGCGTGCTTTTTTTTCTTTGATTTTTTGTGTGAGATTTTGTGCAGTCAGTGTGTGTTGAAAGAGCAACGTGGAACAAAAAATTTATATTTTAGAATTGGCGTGTAGATTTTAGTAAGTCGCAAGAGTGGTATCGGTTTGCTTCTCGAAACCTGAAGTGAAATCTCTTTCAGAAATGACTCATGCACGAGATACGGAAAAGGTGTTCTTTCAAATGGCCACTTTATACCCCATTTCGCTCAAACTCTCATCCTCCCCCCCTCCCGCTCTTAACCATATTCACTGTCCTGGCCCTTGTAGGGCTAAATTTTGGGACTTCGTCCCGTTAGCTGAGGTCAATTTGAGGCCCATGTTTTAGAGCGAAAGCTTTACTGCACCATGTCTCTTAAAGTCGTGCATCACGTCCTAATGACCTTTAACCTGTGGAACACGACAGTGACAGGCGTGACGTCCCACCACGTCTTTCCCTGCGAAGAGGTTCTCTGAAAAACCGCCTTTCTTGGAGTTTTTTTTTTTTTTTGAAAAACTAATGAACGTACTTTCCGCTCGAGATAAAAAGTCTACACGAGTTGAAACCTCATCGATATATTTTACTTCAAAGCCGCGGCTATTCAACACTGGGGTAGGTATATGTACTTTACGCAGTATCTAAAAACATCGACTTTTCGCTTCGTTCTTTGTCCTAGGTAAGTTAGGCATGGTCTAGATGCAGGGTGACTCTGTGTTGCAAATTGAACAGGTTATATCTGTCAACCTTCCTAATTCGCTTATCTCATTGGTAGTTTATAAAAATTTTGATAAAGTTGTAACGTTCGTCCAGGAGAGTGCCAAAAAAACAAATGCTTCGGGTCACTTCAGCTAACGCTAAGGAGATCACTGGCCACAACCCAACCAGGATCACCGGCACCCTTTTGATCCAGTGTAGAATGAGAGACCTTTGACATATTGTAGCAGTATTTATTGCAGTAAAGAACCTTAGAGTTCTGTAGTGTTGATATTTTGAGTAGGTACCGCGTATTTCCGTCATGCTTATCGGCTCTTTTGGCCACGGATAACCGACGCCGATAACTCGTACTACATCTTTATTCTTTATTCTTTATTCATCAGATACCCCGCAGCACCCGAAGGCGTTATAGCAGGGGGGTTACATCAATAAATGACGTACATCTCCGTTCACCGACACAATACAACTTTGTTCATACATAAATAACTGAAATACATTTTCGTTCACACACATAGCAGAATTTTGTTCACACGTAATATATCTTCGTTAGGTTACAGCACGGGTTTACAGCAGTGAATAAAATATATCTTCGTTCCCACTATGTACTTGCATTTCAGTTAGCCTGTTCCACTGTTTAATCGTTCTAGGAAAAAATGAATTGGCATACATGTTCGTTTTAGCTGGGTATTCCCGAATTTTGCAACTATGATCAAAACGTTTTGAAGTGTAATGAGGGTTATGTAGGTATATTTCTCTATTAATTCCAGTTTTATTGTAGTAAATGCAGTAAAGAAATTTTAATCTCTGCTTCTGGCGGCGGTCAGAAAGACACTCCCATCCTAGCTCAGCCTTCATTGCAGTGCAGCTCTCCCCCCTTCCGTACCGTCCCAAGACGAACCTGGCAGCACGATTTTGTATTTGTTCCAGAGCAGCAATGAAGGTTACCTCGGCGGGGTCCCACACGACACAACCGTATTCTAAGATAGGCCTGATACAAGTAGTGTATGCCATACGTTTTAAATTCACATGCGAACATCGCAGGTTTCTTTGAATGAAATTTAAAGCCTTACCAGCTTTGGCTATGAGAGTGTCAACCTGAGGCCTCCATGAACATTCAGATGATAGTATTATACCTAGGTACTTATATGTACTCTCTTGTTTCAACTGTACATTGTTCAGATGGTACTGTGACTGAAATGGTTTCATCTTTTTGGTAAATGAAATATGTACACACTTTGTTATATTCAAATTCATTTTCCATTTGGTACACCAGCTATAAATGAGCGATAAGTCTTTCTGAAGTTCTAATACATCATTGTGATCAAAAATTTTTCTGTACACAACACAGTCATCCGCAAACAACCGTATAGAAGATGAAATTCCTGCAGAGATATCATTAACATAAATTAAAAACAATAGCGGACCCAGGACGGAGCCCTGTGGGACCCCTGAGGTAACATCGGTGTACTCGGAGCATTTTCCATTCAGTACTACGGTTTGTGTTCTTTGGGAAAGGTAACATTCGATCCATTTAAAGACAGTCTTATCAATGTTCAGGGTGGTAAGTTTAAACAGTAAGAGTGAATGTGACACCGTGTCAAACGCTTTCCGAAAATCCAAGAACACACCGTCAACCTGTCCCACAGTATCTACGCCCGATATTACGTCATGATAAAATTCGACTAATTGTGTTGTGCAAGACAGCCCTCTGCGAAATCCATGCTGCTCGTTGATTAGTACCTTATGCTTGTTTAAATGAGTTAATATTTCTTTGTATAAAATATGTTCGAGGATTTTACACGGGATAGACGTAAGCGATATTGGTCTATAATTACCAACGTCTTTTTTGGACCCACCTTTATGTATCGGTACCACGTGCGCGATTTTCCAGTCATGTGGTAAGGTGCCTGTCGCTAAAGATCTTTCAAAAATTGTATAAAGATACATAGAAATTGGCCCTGCACAACGCTTGAGTACACGCGGAGAAATTCCATCTGGACCACTAGATTTACTCTCATCAACGTCCTTCAATAGTTTTTCAATTCCATTAACACTAAGCTCGACAGGAAGCATATGCGAAATGCTCATAATAGTTTGATGATAATTACAGCTGTGTTTAGGTAGGAATACCGAGTGGAAAAAGTTGTTTAGGCATGCAGCCTTATCCTCGTCATTCGTAATTACCGTGCTGTTATAATTTAACTCCTGTATTCCAAAGGAATCTGAGCCACACTGTTTTAGGTACTTCCAAAACATTTTAGGATTTGATTTCATTTTGTTGCTCAGCTCAGTGAAGTAATCATCTTTAGCTTTTTTTATCTTTAGCTTATATTCGTGGGTAATCGACTTCAGTTTTTCAAAGTGAGCAACTGATTTGCTTTTCTTGAATGCACCTAATGCCCTCTTTCTTTTGTTGATAAGTTTTAATATATGTGCTGTTACCCATGGTTGTTTGTGTTTTTTTAGCCGTGATGAATGAACACTGGGGATATGTCTATTTGTTAACTCGGAAAGCATATTCTTAAATTTGTCCCACATATCATACACATTGCCCTCCTCAAAAAGACATTCGAAAACAGGGAACGAATTACGAAGTTTTTAGAAATTGCATCGTAGTCACCCTTGTCATAAAAGTAGATCCTTCTACTCGTAGGTAACTTCGCACACACTTTTTTCTTTTGGATACAAGCAACAACAGCAAGATGATCACTAATTCCTGGAATCACAGTCACGTCATTTACGAAATTTGGCGAGTTACAAAACAACAAGTCTAACACAGCGTCATTGCGAGTAGGGGTGGTAACGTACTGCGTCAGACCAAACCTGTCGACGATATTTTTCATCGCACGGTTCATGCGCCCGCTTATACTTATACAGGAACCATTACCCCAGGATAAGCCAGGCAGATTAAAATCCCCCCCTAGGAGTATTGTCTGGGCTGATGCTTCGGAAAGAATTTCATCTAATGTTTGCATTACGCTACTATCTGAGCTCGGCGAGCGATAAACCACTCCGACCAAAAACGCGAAGTTATCAGGCAGTGTTATCTTGCACCATACAGACTCCAGTGCGTCGCACTTATAATCAACTTCAAATGACTGTAAGCAAGAACGAACAAGTAAAAAAACGCCACCACCTGCTGTGAGCCTATCTTTACGATAGACGACGTAATTTTGCGGAAACACCTCACTATCAGCAATCGAGGGCTTTAGCCAAACATGATTAAAGACACAGCGCAAACAACGGCAGGAAGAAAGGAAGAGACAGGACAGAGCGCTGACTTACAACTGATCTTTATTAGGAAATGCGAACAAATATATATCATGGCAGGCAAAAAAACACGTGTCCACCACAATATCAAAAAATTTCGCACAAGCGTCACCATCACCATATCGCTACTGTCTCACCGCACACGTGTACATCCTACAGATAAGAAGTCCATCTCTTTTTGAGAGAGGGTTACAGATGCCCTACTTACACATTGATCTTTCAGACGTGCAATTTCAGCCGCTTCCATTATCTCCCTAGTTTTTCTTTCTTTGTGCCTGGCTAGGATTTTAGTGTCGCGAAACTGCGGTGTGCACCCACAATCCCTACAATGGATGCCAAGGTGGCCGCTAATAGTATTTTTCACGTTGTACTCGTGCTCCTTCAATCTTGTGTTTACGCACCTTCCTGTTTGGCCCACGTATATATAAACAGGAAGGTGCGTAAACACAAGATTGAAGGAGCACGAGTACAACGTGAAAAATACTATTAGCGGCCACCTTGGCATCCATTGTAGGGATTGTGGGTGCACACCGCAGTTTCGCGACACTAAAATCCTAGCCAGGCACAAAGAAAGAAAAACTAGGGAGATAATGGAAGCGGCTGAAATTGCACGTCTGAAAGATCAATGTGTAAGTAGGGCATCTGTAACCCTCTCTCAAAAAGAGATGGACTTCTTATCTGTAGGATGTACACGTGTGCGGTGAGAAAGTAGCGATATGGTGATGGTGACGCTTGTGCGAAATTTTTTGATATTGTGGTGGACACGTGTTTTTTTGCCTGCCATGATATATATTTGTTCGCATTTCCTAATAAAGATCAGTTGTAAGTCAGCGCTCTGTCCTGTCTCTTCCTTTCTTCCTGCCGTTGTTTGCGCTGTGTCTTTAATCATGTATGTGAACCAACTCGCCCAAGCTTTAACCTTGGCTTTAGCCAAGATTCTGTACCAAGGACTATATCTGCGTTAACACTCTCAATTAGGCCCAAGAGCTCAGCAACTTTATTAACTACGCTGCGCAGTTCACGATGACGGCAACAAGTTCTTGACATCGGTATTTCTCCTTTTTCTAGTTTTGTCATCGCCTGCTTACTGGGACGACCTGTTCTTTTTCGTCATCCCACCTGAAAGCCCTGCCGTTAATAATCAGTTTGTCAAAATTCAGCTTCACTTTATTGCTCTTATCCTGTCTTTTTGTCTTGGCATATTCCCACAGCTTATTCCTGATACTTCTTGTCTCATGTGAGTAATCTTCACTAACGCTGTATTGGGATTCTTGAATCTTTTGGCATTGAGAAGCACTGCCTGACGCTCTTTGTACAATGAGAATTTAACAAATAATTGGCCTCTTCTTATTCTCATTATAGCGTCCTAAAGCGATGTGCCCCTTTCAGATAATGCATTGCACCCGCATATTTCATAGTAAAAAGCTGTCTTGGTAAATGCTTGAAAAAGCGACTTGCCGCGCAAACTTGAAGGAAAACCAGAAGGAAGGCATGAAAGAGCGCAGTCTACCAAATGTTCATTGTCGTTTCACGAAGCCAATATATAGGCTTGCTACACTGCACTTCCATGCTGCGCACAAAACCCAAGGAGCCTAAAGGTAGCCGTCACAATACACTTGAAATGTGACAACCTCCTCAGTCTAAATTGCGTATTTCCAAGGTGTACACTCAAATTTTATTCACCCTGTTATCTTTTTTTCTTTTTTCATCTTTTCGTTGCACCAAGCATCAAAAAAAGCGTGAACATATGAAAACGTACTTTAAACCCTTGTTAAAAACTTTTACTGCAGTGCTAAACTTGTGACTCGGTGGTGCCTCTTCTGTGCGTGGTATATTAGTGCATGCGTGGTTAAGTAGTGCCTAGCCTCGACTGAAACAATTAAACAACATTTTTAATCATCCTATGCAGCACCATATCAGCAAAAATGATGAAGCAGTATGCCAAGATAATCAAGAAACAACACTTTATGAAACATTCGCAAGGGAAACAAAACAGGGTAAAAGACTGCGCACTCACAAAAAGGTCAACAAACAAAGAAAAAGAAAAAATGGAAAACAATACTTTGCAAAGTAATACCCACAAAACTAAACATGACTGTGTAGGAAGACTGTTTTCTTGTCCGAAAGTTGAATTCAAGGCATGCTTTTGCGCATTTGTCATTCAATTGCTTGTTAAAAACGCTTTGATAATCTCTGTTTTGGTTTTTCACGTGCCTTAGCCATGACTGCCACATTCTCAAATCGGGGAAGTGGGAGGCATCTACATGTCCTACAGTAGAAAACACCAACTGCGCCCTATATAAATTTATTTGCGTGTTTCGCGGCACACGCCCTATTCCTTATGGTAATTCCACTGAGTCTTTCACCTGTCATCCTGCAAATGTGGTAAATTTCGTCAAAAAATGAACGCCTCAGTGGGATTACCTTAGAGAGTTAAACATGCAGCGTAACACACATAAATTATTTATACAATGCTCAGTTGGTGTGGTCCACATTCTTCCATTAACGAGTAGCGATTGTTACGTAGGTCAAACTGAATGGTTCTTAATGGAAAGGTTGGGAGAGCACATGATTGATTTGTGTGAAGGGATAAGATCAAATCTTTTATTGCACTCCAAAAGTTGCGGGTTGCAGCCTCAATTTTAGGCAGTGAGTGTGCTGGTGCGCCATATGGAGAAATTAAAACGTGAAATTGCTGAGGCGTATCATATTAGGGGACTAGGTGACGAATGCATGAGCCAGCCTTTGGTGGCTTTGTATGAAAGAGATCGCGCTTTTAGATAGGGGTTCGGCAACTTTTTCATTGCGCCTTGGTTTTTATCGGACACTCCCCCAGAGCTATGTCAGGTTGCTCACGTTTGCTTTTGAAATTAAAGTTTCCTGCCCACTCTGCAAACATTTCAGCACTTCCATCTCCGGTGTCTTAGCAGGACCTGGGTTCAGTTCAACATCCCCCGCGAGTATTAACAACAAAATCAATACAGCACTCTGTTAGAAAATAATCGCAATCTCTTCAGACGCGACGTATGCATCGTGCATCCGTGGTTTTGTTACGAACAGTTAGCAACGTGGGAGGAGCCGGCAATGCATATACAAGTCTCCGCGATTGAGATGGGTAGTAATGACTAACCTGCACCAGCAACAGTTGCATCAGCGACATGTCGGCAAGTGTGCCGGCTCCAAATCCCACGAAGCCATCGTGCTGAGTGCCTATATACGCCTGATCGCCACCACGTGAGTTCTGTTGGCCCGAATTCATTGGTTGATCCTTGCTGATCCATCCGTGGCTCGGGCCACACGTGCCTCTGACGACAGAGGCACGTGTGGCACATCGCACTCTTCTATAGCTAGAGTGTGCGTGCTGCCGAAGCCATGTTATCACCAGACTATTGCGACCCCCACTTTACACATCCACACGCGTGTGAATGTTTTCCTTCGCCGTCGCATGTGTTCTATTCTCTTACCTCGTATATCAATATAAATAGCCTAAATTTTGACTTGCGCCTTTACTTGTCTTTGAGGGTCTAGACAGCTTGACGATACGCGGGAGAGTGACATCTGCTCGGCCATACTCATTTTCGCTGGGCGAAAGGCGTTAAAAGACGATTTGATGACAAAGCGTTAGAAAATGTCGCTGGACACGACGTGCTCATTTCAGTGCACTTCTATTGCAAATAAGGCTTGCTACAAAAGCGAGGTTTCAATAAGGGTATTAGGTAAGGGCTCTTACATGACGGCTGTGCGACGATTTCTCCTGACCTCAAGCGGCCATATTATATCCTTACATAACTTGCACTGGTGTAAACCCCGTTCCGCGTTGATACATACATACATACATACATACATACATACATACATACATACATACATACATACATACATACATACATACATACATACATACATACATACATACATACATACATACATACATACATACATACTACATACATACATACATACATACATACATACATACATACATACATACATACATACATACATACATACATACATACATACCTTGTGGCAGTACTTGTGGCATCCATTACAAGCGCATATCTGGTTTCCTCATAGAAGCGTGAGCAAAAAAAACTATTATTTTCAAAACCCAAGTGTGATGATTCACTGAATGAAGGTGAGCCAGGAAATGCTTATTTTGTACACCAAGCTGTTCATGTTGGGCCCGCGTTGACATTGTTTCCCTGTTCAGCTCTGAATGTTAGTTCTCAGAACTCAGGCTGTCAGCCGAGAAACGGTGATATTCTTTTGATTTAGCAGAGTGTAAGGTTGGTCGAGTTGTGCTGTTTCAAAGGACGTCGTCTGCTGGTTGCCGTGAGCTGAATACACAACATCACAGGTTCACTTATATACTCACCTAAGACGACTCCATGGAATGCGCAAGACATACTTTGTTCCCCACTCCCATCAGGGATATTATTGCACCAATTGTGCGTTTTTACTACCTCAAGGATCGGAAAGACTGCAAGGTTTTGAGCTCCAGATGCATATGCACTGCGTTCGGAACAACGAAAAGATGGCATGTTATGACGTCATCATGTGATATTATTTGATGTCATGGTGACCTCCCTGAAGCTTGGGATATATATTACACTATTATAACTTCATACGGGGATCTCAGCCCATGATTATGAGTATTGAAATATGCCAGGTTGTCACCGCAAACGTCGACTGTCAGTTTTCGTGTTTGATGAGACACCTAAGGTGTGCGCCTTGATAAGAACACGACGTACATCTAGAGACATTGAAGCGTGCTTTCTCCACCTCTAATTTTGTCGGGGTGCCGGCGTAGCCGTCCTGGTCGATTGTCAGAAAATGGTAACTTGCGTATTGAGCTGAGAATGTAGTGGCCGAAGTCACGTGGTCGCGTTTGTTTCGCCGGCATCCTATCATGCTACGCCTTCAAGCAGCCCTCTTTGACTTGCGAAAAGATGCAATTTCAAGCACATTACCAAAAGCACAAGGAGCTGTCAATCTGGTAAGAAAACGGCTAGGAGCAAATTGACTCCACAGGCGCGTGCGCGTGTCAAGTTGGGCACACAAGGGACACAACAGGGAGAATTCTCAATGGTGGCAATAAGCGAATTGTGTTTGCTTTGTGATATACATTAAGACACAAAGAATCAGTCAAGCCTGGTGGCCAGGGTACTGTCGACGGCTAGGGCCAATGGCATCTTGGAATTCTGGGCTGATGAGGATGTCCACGTAGGACGAAGATATTGCCTCCATCTTAGGTAGATACAATTAACAGCTCTTATTCCAGACGCTAGTATATCTGAGTGTTAGAATGAATCCTATGCTTCGTTCGTGTGCCTAATCTTCGCGAAAATTATCTGTGAATGTGGGAAACGTACGGGAAACAATACAGCAGCACGTCTTGTTTCTCTTTGTTGCTGCATGAGTCATCGTTTTTTTTCCACTAAAATGCAATGACTTTCGATTACCCTACCGATAGCCACAATGCTGACACTTACTGTGTGTTTCTTTTTTGCATCCTTCACCAGCCTGTGTCTGGATGGGCCAGCATCGTCCTGAAAACATACATTCAGTGTGAACCTTAAGATGAAAAGAAAGGGCGCGTCCTGGTACTAAATTTGTTCTTCATCGGGCATAAAGCGACATCCCTTTAAAGTGGCGGCCGAAAGGTACAAACATCTGCGATCGCGAACTTTGTAACAATAGACCACCACCAGGTGTCGTCCTGTCAGAAATAGGCTTCTTGAAACAGCTGAAAACGCGCTGAACACACGGGAGTCGGACCGGGCCATACATTTACATACATTGTGCTTCGACTGATCTCGTAGTTTCCCAGGTCTACATATTATGAGACCCTTGTAATACAGCGTCATTCAGGTCCTTATCTGGGCAAAAGAGAAATACAAATATAGCGTAAGCTTCTTATGCATCATCTTATCTATACCGGTCAGAGTTCGCTTGAAAGAGCTTGTTTGTTTGAAAGCTACGCACTCAGCTAGCGGTCACAGTGTGATGCTCATTTACTGAATCCGGCATGAGCGTTACCTTTAGGCGGCATATCGGCTTCCGTCGGACTCGTCCACTACACCTCAACAGACCCATAGGGGCATAACACGATGACCAGTCCTCGGCTGGACACTGTGGTTAGTCACAATCCACACCGTGACTGACCGCTTCGCTCCCAAGACCCCAGAGACAAAGAATCCATGTAACAGCAGCTTCCAATTAACCATGCTCACGTGGTTGCACAAGGATCTACCGGCGCCTGATCTAAAGAAGCTCGCTCACGGCGTTCAACAGTTTTACGGCTGCTCAGAAGACCTCATCAGCTCGTGGCGTAAACGTGAACCTGGTCGTGTGCACTTGCGCACATAACTGCAGAAAGTACGGCGACTGCTGCTGGAACGTTTCTGTTTCCTACACTTCAGGTACGCAGACGTCAAGAACTTCCTGCGTAGAAATACAAGTCTTACCCACAAAGGAGATTCGGGTTTACATGATCACTGGCTGCTCGGTTACATGGCCTAACGACGACATACGACGTGCGTGTGAAAGGCCGGAGTCCTTTGCGGATATGTTTTATGTCGTCCCCACAACAAGGATCGGTGGTGTGACATATAGGTGAGTCCGGCGCTTCGGCTTGTCACCTTAGTATGTTTCAATATTTTTGGAGAAAACAGCATGAAGGATGAAAGAGCAGGCAGAGAGGGACACGTGCAACAGCGCTGCAGCGTTGTCCTTCTCTCCCTGGTCTTTTGCCTTTGGCGTTGTTTCCCTCCAATATGTCGTACCAACATGCCCAAAGCAACCACTTTAGATGTTTCAGTAGCGCAGAGTTTCGGGTGGTCTTGTTATTCATAGTGTTAGCATATCCGTACTTGCTCGTATTAACAACACACAGAATGAGAAAGGCAAGAGGCACGCAGCAACATTCCAATGCAAATAAATGTCTGGACAGTGATAAAAAAACGTATATCTTACGAGTACAGCTCTTAAAGCTTGGGGTAAAACATCGTCTTCCACAAGGATTCTCTGCGCCACTGCTTTTAACGCACCGTTGCTTACCCAGCCGAGACAGTCCGAGCAGCCGCCGCGCCGATTTTGCCGCAGTGCGAGCCGAATACGAATGACGAAAGTCCCGCTCTACTACCAAGGCAGCCCCACCCAGCTTTGCACGTTACCTCTCGCGCTGGAGTTGGAACATTCTCACGTGGTCTGTTTCGCATTATCTATCGCACGGTTTTTCGATGAGCACTGCATGGGCTCGGCCTAGCCCGAAAGCCCGGGCCCGGCCTGGCCCGCGGGCTGGTATGGTTTTGTTGGATCGGGCTCGGGCTTTTCAGCTTCGGAGCCGGGTCGGGCTGGGGCTTGCGGAAGCCTCGTATTATGCTCGGGTCTCATGCATATTGGTATGATGGCGTTTGTGCGCTGTTTTACTTTATTGCTTGTGGGGTTTAACGTCCCGATGCCACCCAAGCTATGTGAGACGCCGCAGTTCAGGGCTCCGGGCAGGTAAAAACACCTTGAGTGCATCACCATGCACGGAAGTTGCACAGTACAATACGTCTAGCACTTTGCGCCAACGCTATGCTGCACGTAATTTCAAGAAACTCTTAATGTGAGTTTCCACCATTCATTGAAAGACGGTCTTGGATACTGTTTAATAAAATACTTGTAAGGTGGCACTGCTGCAAGAGCAATGGTACATTGCCTAGATTAGTGTATATAGTATGTGCGCGTTTGTATCCAGGGAAACGTTTCGAGTATGCAGCTACGTTCTCATAACCGCCGCGCCTGTTTCCGCCTGCATCACTCTGTAGACTGATAAACGCCATCGGTGAGTCATTGATATATCAGGAGCTTTTTGTAGTGCGTGTATAAGTGCAAGATGCGGAACGACTGTTCTGCCAGTCGATGCAAATGTTGCCGATTTCTTGTGCTCCCAAGGCAGTTTCAAATACTTCGCATTTAGCAATTAGCAAGTAATACTTAGCATTTAGCTCAGATTCCCATAGTATACAGCATATTTTTGCTCACTTGTACGATTACCTTCGTTTTTGCAATATTTCGTCAGTAATTCCTAAGTGTCCTAATTTGTCGAAGCGCAAGCGCATGGCCCTCAATGACGTGAACGTGCTCCAGCGGCAGATGTCAGAAATAACTCTAAGTGTTATGATTATGATGATAATTTGCTGCTGTTTCCTTTGTAAGATGGATGTGTACTGTCACGGGTGTATTGACACATTTTACGGCATAAATGTCTAAAGGCTTCCGTGACATTCCATGTTAAGGAGTTTTTTTTTTATTCTTTGGAACATGTTCTCTCAGCTTTTTTCGTTCTTTGAAATAACAGGAAAGTAAAACACATCGAAAGTGGATACATGATCCGAACTAGCCCTTGTAAAAAAAAAAGGATTACATACACAGTTTGTACGCGCTTAGCTTATCTCCCCTTGGTGTCCGCAGAGGTCCAAATTTCTCGTGTCGCATAGTTTCGCGAGTTGCTTAGATGCCGCATTATCGGAGCCTCAAGGGGTCCACATGCACTGAGTACCAGTTATTTGTTAAAACTTCTAAGAATGCATCTTGCTTGGCTTATGAAAGTGTGTCTGCTGGACATGTAGCTTTTAAATGCGAAGCACTTCTTTGGGTGCTGCTGGCAATTTTAGTATATATATATATATATATATATATATATATATATATATATATATATATATATATATATATATATATATATATATATATATATATATATGACGATGATACCGTTGCCAAACACCATTATACATCGTACCACCTCTCGTATACCACTCCACAGTAACCACTACATTTCACTTTCGCGTTGTACCGGCTCCTATGACTAAGGGATACGCCATCTTTTCTTTTTTTTTACTTGTCTATTCTAGGCCATAGTAAATCGCGTTATCTGTACACAGAGTCACACCTTCGCATTTTTGTAGCGATTGTGGTTTATTTTTTTCAGATGCACAGTCGTATAGAGTGAAGAGGTACTTAATACAGTTGCATCATAACTGAATATTTAGTTCGTTTTCTACAAGCTGTTCACGCTACTGGCAGTGTGGCCACCCTGACCTCGCATGTTACCCTGATATTTTATTAACTTGGCGCTCTGTGGTTTCAGGAATGGATTCTGCGCCTGGTGTAACAACGACATCGTTAATGCGACCTTCTGGAGAGTTGCGCAGAACGAAGCTGATAGAGGAGTCCGCATCTTGCCTCCAGAAGTCGCTAACGTGGTTGCTTGGGCGATTTGGTACGACATGATTCGCATAAAAAACGGTGCCAATAACGAGGGACAAAAAAGAAGGAGACAGACAGCGGCACTGTCACAAGTAACCCATCCCTCAGGCCTTGTAACCAAACTATTGCTGTCAACCCATGCCCTGAAAACGTTACCAAGGCCGTGTCCCTGAAATGCAAGGCCTACTATGCACCTGTGCGGGACGCAAAAAACCCAGATTCGCCAGTGTGCAAGAATGCCTACTGCGCCCTCTGCAACGCCGTAAAGGTGTCATTGCTGTCTTGCAGTCCACCTACCCACGCTCCCTCTCTTCTACATCACACGCTGAAGCCAGTCATAAGGACACTTCAATGCTATGCTAATTACGGCGGTCGCTGTTACATCAGATGCTCTCCAGACGATTTTATCGCACGTGAAAGTTCAAACTTCACCGAGACATCGCAGCAAGCGACGTGTCAATGGAACTGCATTCTCCATTGGGATACAGGCCAAAGTGGCAAAGTAAACACAGTATTGAGCACTACGTCGTTTTCATTTGCACGAACCTCTCCATACTATTTCTCGTCCTCAAGATTGTCGTGTTCTGCGTTTACAAGGAGGCTCGCAGATCCTCGTCCGTTTGCATCACGTGTCTCGTAGTGACCTGCTGGTCGCCCAAGTGCTCTTGCTCGTCACCAAGTGTGCAAACCTCGCGAAGTACTTTTGTTTCACCGGAGCTGTGCTCGCCCACTACTTTTTTCTCAGTACATTTTTGTGGACATGTGTTCTCTCTTACGACATCTGGAAGAGCCTGACAACCTCCAAGACGTCTTCGAGCAGTAGCGGCAGACTGACCTTGTACTGTCTTCTCGCCTGGGGCGTGCCCTTGCTTGTAGTCAGCGCTGCCTTGACCGTGAATCAAGTGGCTCCCGGTTCGGTGTTGTCTCCCAGATACGGTCACCCTATATGCTTTATCGGCTCTTTCTTTGGTCTGCATGCTCTACTTTTTTGTGCCCATGGCTGCTCTCGTGTTATTCTGTCACGTTCTCTACTTCAAGACAGGTCCGCTACATTCGCAAAACATCTTCCGCAGCGGAATGCGCGGACAGCACTCGGCAACCCGTGTGTAAGGACAGCCGGAGGCACTGGTCAACAACGGATAAACCTCGCGCTCTTTGTTCGCCTGTCCTTCATCATGGGCGCACCGTGGGTGGTGGCCCTAGCTGGATCTTTTGTTCACAGCCTAATCATTGACTCTGTAGTGAATGGCTTGGTTCGGTTTGCAAGGAGTGTACTTGTTCTTCGGCTTTAAGGACTACCGCTATCTTTGGTTGTCCCTTCGTAAGAGAACCACGAAGCCAGCTGCTGTCGTGAACGCTTGAACGTTGACCACAGCCAGGAAAGTACGCAACAATCGGAGAGTGTCTTCCAATAAGTAAATCATGTGACCACCGCGATGACCCTATGATGCAAGGATTTCTGTGTTTGTTTCGTTAAGTTAATAGCAACCTGTGCAATGATAAGCAGCCCTGTTTTCTTGTGTGGGACGGTGGCATCGTGCAAGGTATCGGGCACACACTGTCAAAAGCCAAAGAAGACTGTCTAACAATCGCGTATAGAATGTCTCACTGTGGCATCGCTTCCGAAACTTCCGCTAAGTATGGTGGTCCGGAACGCAGATCTCGAAGACGCGTTTTTGCTTTGACAAGACAGTGGCATCGTTGTTGCAGCTCTTTTAGTGATAATGATATGAAGGCAGTGAAGGTGCGAATCGCCCACATGAAAACTGTGAGACAAGAGTTGGTGTGTATGCTGAATTCATTTCTTGAGCTATTCTTGCTTCTTTACTGCAGATTCTTGCTTCCTTACTGTGAGCTGTGATTTAAATAACAGCTGTGCAGGTACATGTGAGAATGTCTACCAGCACCAGTGTTCTGCAGCTTTTTCAATGCAAAGCGCTCCGAATCAGAATAATATGCTGCCTACTTGATGTCATAATAATATTTTCACAATAAAAAATCATGTCCAAGCTTGGTTGCTTCAGTAGAATGATAACTCTTTTTCGAACGTACTTCAGATAGTTTTTAAGCATTTGCGACTGAATTGTGATAATTGCAACAGCCTCACGGAACAAGACGCGGTATGTAGTTGTGCGTGTAAAATTAACAGCAGAAAATTTAGCGATGCTATCGTTCAGCTCTCGAGTTAATGAACTTTCACTCAGACTTGCTACAAATCTAAAGAAACTTTTTGACAAAGTGAGTAGCACTTATAATATTGTTTTTTTTTTGTTCAATGGGCACACGAGCGTCTAGACATACCGAAGTCCTCTCATAGTTTTTAGAGTCTTCAGAGCTTGCGTTTATTTGTTCACTTACTTGCTGGTACTGCAACCACTGTTACGAAGCAGAATTGCTGGACTGCGCGGAAAAAGCATGGTCGAAGGAGAGTGCACAAAACGGGTGCAAACTTCATTCGTAAAACGGAAGGTAAAAACAGCTCAACATCGACAAATATCGGCCTCACACGTGCCCATAAATCACTTAAGTAATTGACAAAAGGCAATACCGTATCAAAAGCCAAACAAGAACCAGCTAATAGTGATATGAAACACAACAAGATCGGCACAGGCATGCACGAAGAGTGCAAACTGGCAACGTGCACTGTCCAATAAGGCGACTATGTTTGATTACCCAACACCATCTAAAATTTCGGCTTCTTAAAATGCAAAGTGAGCGAAAGCGTGCTCACGCAGTTGTCACTTATAGCAATGAAGAAGGCCTCAAACATTTCCTTTTCGATTTTGTCGTCAAACCCGCACAAGATCAATGTCTCCATTAGGTGCTGGAAAAAAACATCCTAACCATGTAACGCTTGGCAACTTTTTTCACTATATAAAATGTTGTCAAGCGTCATATTAGACAGTTATATTTTACCGTTAGCTTGGTAGCGCAGACTGAAGGAATAGTGTTACCGTGCCGCAAATGTTCGTTGCAGACAGCGCCTTGTAGTTTAGGGGGATAGCGTTTACGTGGTTGACGTGCCCCAGCTGAGACGGTGGTGCCACCTAGTGGAGGGTGAATAAGTTAAAGACCAGTAAAAAGCTCAAAAAAAACGAGAATGTTTGGCTGTGTCACCGCGCGAAGCGATGTTACAAGCTTCCTTAGTAATGATAACAATAAATAATTAGGATACATGCACCATACACAAAAGTATTTACGTTGCCGATATGTTCACATCGATATTCAAGTTAGGCCTAGACAACGTTTAGAGAGCCTGTTCAGATTAAAAACTGGGCAGTGCTGCGTGGTGCCGCCTCAAGCGGTGGCTGGAAGCGGCGCTGTTGTCCAACAGGCTACAGCGGCAGCCAGTCCAGCAACGTGCCCCGGATAGAGTGTGTGCTTAGCTGTGATAGTTCTGTGTCCGCGTGTTGCAGTACGCAGACTGAAGAGATTTTGGGTGGTGTTGTGTTCTATGCAGCGTGGACGTTCATTCGTCTGCAATGCCGACTTGTGTTGTGCCTGTATACACAAGCGGCCATAGCATTAACAAGTGCCCGAGACATTTCTGACCTTCACGTGATCCGTCTTCTCCGTCGAACGCGGCCTCGCGCTATTACTCCGTCTTTACAGAAGGCTGTCGGAAAAATAATGAGTTAGCGATGAGCATTTTCACGCCGAGGACACCTTGAAAAGCTACAGCAGCGTTGTCCATTGGAAAAAATGTCGAAAACGCTCGCGGTAATGAAGTGTCGCCTTGTACGGTGAAGTGTGCCTAATGTTTTTCCTAAATGCCGTAGTACCTTCGAAGCAGCAAAAAGGATTCAAGATTGAGCGAGGATGGTCGAACAAAAAAAAGTGTTTGAAGTGTGGTTAACCACCATGCGAGCCGTGTGCCCGTGTCTTTGCTGATCATTGTTACATTTCATATGACTCTCGGTAGTTTGTTGGTTTGGCGTTTGAACTGTAGTCCTTTGATACGGTATCTCTTATTCACTTATTTTATTGTACAGATTTATGAGCATGTGTCAAGCTGATGTGTATTCATGTTAAGCTGCTTTGGCCTTTCGTTTCACAGTGAAAGCTTGTGCTCTTCCTGTGCACTCTCCTTCGTCCGTGCTTTTTTTTCGCGCAGTCCAGCAATACATATCTTCAGAAATGTACCAAATAGCCCAAAGGAGAGCTTCACTGTATTGCCCCGCCAGGGTTGTCTAGTGGTTATGGCGTTTGTCTGCCGACCCGAAGGTCGCGGGATTGAATCCCGGCCATTGCGGCTGCATTTTCGATGGAGAGGGAAATGTGCGGAGCCCAGTGGCTGGCGTCGGTGACAAACTGTGTGCGCACATTTTGTTTTGTTTTGTTTCCCTGGGAGGTTGGCTCATACCCACTCAGGGGGATTGGCCAAGAAAGTGTAGTGCAGTTTTTCTGTGATCATTTTAACTATGTGTAATGAATTGCTATTATAATAAGAGTAATGTAAAAATAAAAACAACATAAAAAGAGCAAACGAAAAAAAATAAAGTTGAGCAATTTTGAGATTTGAGGTGTTATGATTACCACTCAGCTGCGTTTACTTCACTCTGCCCTGGGAGTAATAAATAATTTTTTTTTTGATTGAAGATCACAAAGGTATACGCTTGGTTGCCTGAATATAATCGCAAACGGCATTGAAGCATCCCTGTGGCAATGTCCCAAAGCTGAGGCGCCAAAGCTTAGCGCCGTTTCCGCCGTCAATCTAAGGCCTATTTTCCGAAATGGCATAACTAGTAACCTTTTTCTAAGTATCTCGTAGCGGCGACAATACAAAAAATAATGATCTAGTGATTCCATTTCTCCGCAGAATGCGCAGAGGGGTGATGTTGTCTGACCAGCTCTGTGTAGATACAGGTTTAGGGGGGGGGGACACGACATCGAAATTTAGTAATTAAGACTTCGAGCTTTCTGGACTGACTCCAGTGGGGTTGCCATGGAAACATGAGGTGGTTATAGTCTGTCCATGTATTACTTTTTCTATCGTATCAGTGGAGATTGCTGATTTTCGATATCTTATAGCCGTGATATATTCTACATCTGGCAGTATGGACAAAACTGGCCCATCAAGTGCGGCTCGTGCTAAGGAATCGGCCAATTCATTTAATCTTAATCCACAGTGTCCCGGAACCCATAGTAATCTAGGAGTCTCAACTGCGGGGTACTAATGTTTTGAATGTGCTTAGAATTCGAGAGTTCTCTGAAGCTGTCAGAGCTGCACAAACTGAAAGAGAATCCGTCATTATTACTGCGTTGTTTTGATTTGATGGAAGTTTTCGAAGAGCTAAAATAATCGCCAAGAGCTCCGCTTCAAAAACTGGAGTAAAATCAGGCAGTCTCACTGAAAAGGACCAGTCAAGCAAATCAGAGGCAATGCCTACACCTGCCTTTTGATTATTTACGGAAGCATCTGTGGCTATTATATTTTTAGTTTTGCATGCTCCAAGTAATCTAATAATGCTATTTAAAAATTTGAGGGATTGTAATTTGGCGTTTTGGGGGAATATATCATCATACTCAATAATAACATGACAATTCGAGTCATTAGTCTCAATTACATTTCTAATGTTCACATTTATACTTTGTAGATTTTTTTGTACAAACATTATCTGAGGTGTGTGAAACCGTGGCCAATGAGCAAGAAAGAAGGCGTCTGGGTTTGCGATAAAAGCATATTGAGATCTTCTTGCCGGTAAGCTATAAAATTTTAAAAATGCTTGTACGGTCAAAATTCGAAATCGACAAAGTAGTGTAGGCAGGCGCGCTTCCTGGTACAGTACGTTGATAGCCACAAATCTAGGGAGTCCCAGACACATTCGCAGTGCTTCTCGCTCCAAGACAACTAGAGGTTTCGTTTTATAAGCAGGGCCACCCGAGAATAATATGCAGCCGAATTCCATGATGGGGCGCATGTACATCTTGTACAACGTTATCAAGGTGTGCCTCCGTAACCCATATTTCCGGTTACTTAGCTTGTGTAGTAAGCCTGAAGCCCGCTGTGCTTTGGTAGTTATATACTCTATGTGAGGACTCCAGTAAGTTTGTCATTATAAATGATTCCCAATATTTTATAGAGTCTACTTGCTGGATGGGTTCCTGTTTATATAGAATTGAAATTGAAATTGGTTCTGCAAGCGGAAACGCCATGAGCGCGCTTTTGTTGACATTTAACGATAACGAAATCGACTGCAACCAAATTTCTAACATGTTAATATATCTTTGTAATTTAAGTTGTAATGAGTAAATACCACAGTCAGCAGCAAAGAGTGCGATGTCATCAGCATAAATGTAGACAGTAACTTCTTGATCTGTTGGAATTGTGCTCATTAAAGCATTAAATAATATTGGAGATAAGACTGCTCCTTGGGGAACTCCGCGCGTTTGTTTAAATCTAGATGAGGAACATCCATCCTTGACGCAGTAGAATTCTCTTGATTTTAAGAATTCTGCCACCCACTCAATAAAATATTGTGGGAAGTTCAATCTCTCTAGCGTATTTAACAATATGAATGCTCCACACTGTCCCGGAACCCATAGTAATCTCAGGAGTCTCAACTGCGGGGTACTAATGTTTTGAATGTGCTTAGAATTCGAGAGTTCTCTGAAGCTGTCAGAGCTGCACAAACTGAAAGAGAATCCGTCATTATTACTGCGTTGTTTTGATTTGATGGAAGTTTTCGAAGAGCTAAAATAATCGCCAAGAGCTCCGCTTCAAAAACTGGAGTAAAATCAGGCAGTCTCACTGAAAAGGACCAGTCAAGCAAATCAGAGGCAATGCCTACACCTGCCTTTTGATTATTTACGGAAGCATCTGTGGCTATTATATTTTTAGTTTTCGCATGCTCCAAGTAATCTAATAATATGTTATTTAAAAATTTGAGGGATTGTAATTTGGCGTTTTGGGGGAATATATCATCATACTCAATAATAACATGACAATTCGAGTCATTAGTCTCAATTACATTTCTAATGTTCACATTTATACTTTGTAGATTTTTTTGTACAAACATTATCTGAGGTGTGTGAAACCGTGGCCAATGAGCAAGAAAGAAGGCGTCTGGGTTTGCGATAAAAGCATATTGAGATCTTCTTGCCGGTAAGCTATAAAATTTTAAAAATGCTTGTACGGTCAAAATTCGAAATCGACAAAGTAGTGTAGGCAGGCGCGCTTCCTGGTACAGTACGTTGATAGCCACAAATCTAGGGAGTCCCAGACACATTCGCAGTGCTTCTCGCTCCAAGACAACTAGAGGTTTCGTTTTATAAGCAGGGCCACCCGAGAATAATATGCAGCCGAATTCCATGATGGGGCGCATGTACATCTTGTACAACGTTATCAAGGTGTGCCTCCGTAACCCATATTTCCGGTTACTTAGCTTGTGTAGTAAGCCTGAAGCCCGCTGTGCTTTGGTAGTTATATACTCTATGTGTGGACTCCAGTTAAGTTTGTCATTATAAATGATTCCCAAATATTTTATAGAGTCTACTTGCTGGATGGGTTCCTGTTTATATAGAATTGAAATTGAAATTGGTTCTGCAAGCGGAAACGCCATGAGCGCGCTTTTGTTGACATTTAACGATAACGAAATCGACTGCAACCAAATTTCTAACATGTTAATATATCTTTGTAATTTAAGTTGTAATGAGTAAATACCACAGTCAGCAGCAAAGAGTGCGATGTCATCAGCATAAATGTAGACAGTAACTTCTTGATCTGTTGGAATTGTGCTCATTAAAGCATTAAATAATATTGGAGATAAGACTGCTCCTTGGGGAACTCCGCGCGTTTGTTTAAATCTAGATGAGGAACATCCATCCTTGACGCAGTAGAATTCTCTTGATTTTAAGAATTCTGCCACCCACTCAATAAAATATTGTGGGAAGTTCAATCTCTCTAGCGTATTTAACAATATGAAGTGCTCCACACTGTCATATGCCTTGGCTATGTCAAGCGTTACTAAAGCAGCGTATTGCCTTCTTTTACGCGCGAGCTGTATTCGGCTCTCTAAATCAGCATGGGCACACCAAATTGAGAAATCACTACGAAAGCCGATTTGGTTCAGTTTTATTACTAAATTTTCTGCTATCCAGATACTTACTCGGCTATGTAGGACCCTCTCTACTAGTTTGACCATGTTAGATGTTAGAGAGATTGGTCTGATATTATCGACTGTTAATCCTCCACCCGGATTTTTTAGTATAGGAATCACCTTTGCTATCCTCCAGTCCTGCGGCACCCATGAGTTTTTTAAGGAGTAGTTAATAACATTGGCGACGTCTCGAGGCGATAAATTGAACAGAATTTTAATCATGGGTACTGTGATTCCATCTGGGCCAGGAGATGCACAGGGTAAATGTTTAATCACGTTGGATACTTCAGTCTGTGTCACTTCTTCAAAGTCAGACTTTGTCGTAGACTTGTGCCAGTTGTTTGGCACTGCTGAAGTGAATCTGCTTTCCAGACCTTTACCAATTGCCTCTAAGGTAGTGGTCATTTCTTGTGCCGACAGATTATCACAAGCTACATTAACTGGTGATGGCAAGATTTTCCGAGCTCTCATATATCGGAACAGTGCTTTCATATGTTGAGGCTTCGACAGGTATTCATAATGTCTTCTGTCATAATCCTGTTTAGCTTGAGCTACCGTTCTTTTAAAGCCCGCAGCAATGAATTTATAATCGGCCCAGTTTTGGGGGGATTGATTATGTAAGAGCTGCTTCCAAGCTGCCTGACGTCGTCGGTGCTCTCTTGTACATTCATCATTCCACCAACGGCTATTACTCTTTTTGTGGATTCAACAGTAAATTCGGCTCTTTTGTAGGATCTTTTAATGACTGCGTTTATTTTCAGTGCTTTTTTATCATCGCTCTCTTCCGAGTGAAAAGCCAGTGCTGACTTCAGGTCATTCCTAAATTTAGTGTACTTTACAAATACTCTTACATTTGAACAAGATGGAATTATCGGACAAGAAATTTCAAAACTTATCGGTAAGTGGTCACTGTTGGTGCCACAGTCCAGCGCTTTCCAAGAAGAAGTAGTAATGGCTGAACTGACAAAACTTAAATCTAAGGCCGACCTGGAGTGATTACGAATAAATGTGGGGGTTCTGACGTTGAGGCACGTCAGGTCATTAGCCATTGTTTACTCCCACAAGCGTTTCCCACTAAGATCAGTTATAAAACCCCAACTCGTGTGGTGGGAATTAAAGTCTCCAACTAAAACTTTCTTTGCACCACGATTTTGTAGCTAGATCCAATCTTCGTGTGTCTTGAACTCCATCCGGAAAATACATATTAACTAAAGTGAAAGGAGTGCAGTTGGGCAGTGTAATCTCTACTGCCAAAATTTCGCATTCTGGCGACATATGTTTGTATGAGCATTTGACTTTCATACTAATTCTATTATTAATAAAGAGAGCTAGACCCCCACCTTTCGATGGACGGTGTAATCGAAAAGATTGGAAGTTATTTAAATGGAGCAAATTATGTACAGATAGCCATGTCTCTTGTAATGCTATAATATCAGGAGCGAATTTAGAAGTCAAGTATACCAAATCCGTAGATGCAGAATGGATTGATCGGCAATTCCAATGGAGAATCTTAAGCGACCCTATGGTTTCGAAAGAGCTGCTTCCGCTATAGCTTTCTCTAGAATGCTTTCTTTCAAAAAATCCCTCTTTGAAAGGCTCTCCTTTTCTTTCAGATACTTTTTGTTCTTTGTTTCGGTGAGTTAGTTTTCCTTGACACAGGGGATCTAGATCTCTTCAGGGACCTAGGGTCCAAATTCATGTCATCAGAATTTATTGTATATGCAGCTTTGTCCTCACACTCTGTATATCTACTGCAGAGGGTGCTGTAGACGGAGAATACGATGGTGCGGTTTCAAATTCCTCATTTTGGCTGTGGACGCCTATTGCAGAGGCTCCTGCGGGCGGATAATACGATGGCGCAGTTTCAGATTCACCGTCAGCTATTGGTCGTGAACTCTCAACATGTTGGGATACTAGGCCTGACTCTCCCGTTGTACCAAATATGCGAGCCATCTGGTTAGCCAAAATTTAAGATAGAGAATCGCAAAGGTTAGAAGTCAGTCGTTCCATGGCTTTTTCTAGAGCCTTTTCTATGGCCTCCGCTATATTCAGGGAAATCGACCCATTTATTTCCGAGAGATGTCGTGCTGCAACACTGGCATACCCCTGAGTTCTAGTCTGTATTTCCGCTAGGGCTTCTCGTCGAGAACAGCGCCTACGCCCTATAATTTCAAGAATTTGCATTTCTCGAGCCTTTGCTGAACAATCAGGATTATCTGCACAGTGTTGTTCGTTGCAGAGACAACATTTCTCTTCTTTAGCTTTGCAGTAATTTGTTTCGTAGTTGTCACCACACACTCGGCATCTGAGTTCTGACCTGCATCCTTTATTAGTGTGACCGTATCACCAGCACTTCGTACACTGGAGTGGTCACGGTGATAGCGGTTCCACTCTGTATATTAGTGGCCATGCCTTAATTTCGCTTGGGAGATTCGCTCCAGCAAACGTTACAATTACCGACTCAGTCGGCGTCTTCTGCTTCTCTACTAGTCGTGCACACCTATAAACGGAAATATCTCCAGTCACGGCAAACATCTCTAATACCTCAGACGGGCTCAAGTTAACATCGACACCGCGAACAATACCTTTCACACATGCCAGATTCGGGGGAATAAAGGCGCTCACCGGATTGGTCGCGAAACTCGAGCACTTCAATAGGTCTTGGACACAGAGCTGGTCAGATGAAAAACATAGAATACCACCTCTGCCGAACTGGCGGACCTCTGTGATGCTGTGAAAGTGAGACGTCGCAGCTCTAAGCTCCGCCTGGATCACTTTCGGATTCTTCATCCGAATGAAGCCGTCATTGCTAGGGACGAGGGCCACAGGAACTGCGGGAATGCCGTTGCGTAGAAACTGATCCACTGGTATTTCCTGTGGCGGAAGTGAAACAGACCAGAGGCAAGCCCCTGGTCCAGGTGAAGAAAACTGCATCTAAGTGAACTTTCTAGCGCTAAAAGCGCTTACTTAGCTGTAAAAGCACTATAGGAACACCTAATAAAGACAAAGAAACCACAGCCACTACACAAACTTAGGCCAAAACCCTAGAGCAAGCACGACCAGCTACTTGCGTGTTCGAGCGTTCAGCCACGCGCGAATCCGCCTGAGCCGCAATATTTTCTTCTTCCATTTCACGTGTTGTACTTTACGTGTTGTACCCTATCCTTCAATCTAGATTTCACGACAAGTATCACCGAACAAGGGTACCCAGCCGAATTCAGTATACAATGCAGAGAATAGCAGGTCGAGAAAGACAAAGATGAGTTATCAACTCTCGAAGCTGTCTGTGCTTCTCAAATGAATAACATCGTATTTGACATTCAGCAAAGCTTCTACCTGGGGCAGCTGGTACGATGTTCTAAAGCATATAGTTGCATGAGGGAAGGGTAGGAAGAAGTAAGAAAACAGGGCAGAGTGTGAGATGTTTCGATTGCTCAGCAAAACTACATCGCAACGTACTTGCAATGGTATGTCGTTTCGGTTATCTTCATAAACTTGCTTTCTGCGTAAAATACGCTAAAGAAAGAGGTTCCGCTTCATCAGCTTATCTGGCATGGCCTATCTATACCCTCAAGGCCTCATGCCAGTCAACGCTACGAGACGTATCATAGAATCCATTATGGGTATTTGTTTTCCCAAAAGGTGCTCCGTTTTTGTTGCTCTGGCCGCGGTGCCCTCAGAGGCTGCCTAAGTGCGATATGCTCGGAATGATTCATTTCATGTCAAAGGCGCTTTGTGCGTGCGTGTGTCCTCGAGGGCCTTCCTTCATCCCTGTTTCCTTTGTGGCATCTTTCTAATCATATATACGCCATACTGAATGGCCCGCATGTGAATCTTGAATTGTGCAAAGCGTGACACTCGATAAAGCGTAGGGAAGTGCTGAATCTTTCCGTGGAGGTGCTTCAGCGTGCCCCGGCTGAGGAAGCGTCAAAAACCAAAGACAAGAGGATACCGAAGGCTTCGCCACTGGTGTTCATTCGGTAACATCATTAAATTTCCGGTAAGGAACGCCATACAAAGTTAAGTAAGAAACGTTAGAAAATTGTTATTTGAGTTGTCAGTAAGCGCCTACTGCCCTTCTTTTGTTCGTCTTAAGTCATGCGACGCAAATCCAGTCTATTCCCAGAACGAATAGTCAATGTAGGGTTGCACTAGTTCAAGATACATTCCATTGAAACGTGAGGCAGAGTAGTGCATTGAAATAAACAGTGTGTTGCACGTTACCAACCTCTAATCTTTATTGCTCGATGACTGATATCTTGAAGAGGACTCAAGTGGACGCAGACCAGCTGGGGCGCCCCGAGTTTTGTTTAGGTGGGGTGCGGAAATTTTCCATCTTTGTGTATATTCGTGCGTGTATGTCCACTTCTGTACATACACATCAAAACTGCAAACAAAAAATTGGTGGCGTGTGTGCGTGAGTCTCCCATTAACTAACCCTGGAAACGCCAATGGTTAACAGGATGACCCGTGATTTTCAGCTGTTTTATTGCCATGCATTGCCCGCTTATCTACAGAATGCAATGCGGAAGAACTCGACATTAGCGCATCATTCTTTTTTGAATCCGCGTGAACTAAATCATCCCAGTGATTGCTTTATTTGTGAGAGACTTGTTGCTGGGCGATTTGGCTGACGTCTGAGAAATACACACTAGTCCAACAAGGAACAGTTGTTTAAGAAAAAAAAATTAGTAAGAAGCAGAGTGTTTTGCGTTGGACAGTTTGTTGTTATATTAAATATACGAATATTTCGGGAGCACTTTTGCAGTCACCCTATTGTTTCGTATGAAGTTGTAATATGTAACATGGCCCCACGCGTGTTATGTTCTGTGCGCATATGGGAACATGCAAGGGATGCTGACGGTCACTGCTTAAGCATAAAGGAAACTGGCCTGCCGTATTTCGTCGCTTGAAAGGTTAATGAAGAAGAAGTGGAGGTGGTGCGCTGCGTGACTCCAGCAACATATGCGTTCTCCAACCAAACATGCGTTTCTTTCGTGGTAATCAGCAGCAGGCTCATAGCTTTGCACGTGTTGTACTCTCATCGATAAAGTTCGCCTTTAAGCCATAAACAGCCCAATGTTCACTTCACTTGCTGCATCGACCGTGATTGCTGAAGGAGCGAGCTGTTACTCTTGGTGCGAAACTCAAATTTGTTGCTGTCGCAATCATTGCTTTGCCCTTTCTACAAAACGATTAACGAGTGGACTTGGTGGCACCGCCTGTGGATGGATGGCTAATCCTTTCATGTTTTTGTCCACCTTGCCATTTGGCTTATCGGAACGACCTAGCTCGCCGCTTTTCTAGAGGGCCTGTTTCCTCATCAATGGTACTTGGATGAAGCCACCGATCGTATCTACGTAGGCGGCGGTATTCGACAATGTACCTACACATTGCCACGTGCGCTGTATTGATATCACCTGGCGAGCACAGTGACGTCATCTACCAAGCATCGCAAGCATGATATAAACGGCGAGCCTGCCGCGAATCCTTTCAATGGACATGGTGGCACCGGCTGTGGATTGATGGCTAATCTTTTCTTGTTTTTCGTGCAGGTTGGTGATAAGTTCTCATACGTACGAGATAACAGCTAAGCTTTGATAGTGCTACCAAGTCCACATTTTATTGTTGTTATGCTTTATAATTGTGCCGAAGTTATTCGTACGAGGCTGCTAATGTCCGACGATGTAGAGTTGAACCCAGGGTGTAACTCTGAAGGGAATTCTACTGATCAAATGTTGAAAAAGATCTTCAAAGCAGACAAGAACTAATGAAACGCTGAAATATTTAACGTGAAATCTCAAACATGTTGAATCAGCAGTGGAGGGTATTAAAGAAAGAATAGAAAGCTTGAAAAAAGAACTTGGACACTTGAGTCAATTAGAAAAATAGCTCATGAAATGGAGTCAAGCCTGTCAGAATACGAACAAACTTTTTCCGAGTCTTGAGGCTAAAGTAGACGACTTAAAAAATTGGAGCCCACGTAACAATCTCGTCATTATCGCGTCGGTATTTATTCCAATGAAGACAATCGATCCCTGGGGGCAATGTGAAGAGATCAGTATTCAAAGAATTACTTGTATTAGATGTCAAAACAATAGAGAGGATCCACAGAATTGGTACTAAACGTGGCCCAACCCCACGCTCAGTGATAGCAAGGTTATTCAACTTTTCTGAAAAATCTAACGTTTCATCACACTGTTTCAAACTGAAGGCCACACAAATTTTCATTAGCGAAAACTTCTCACCGAGAATAAGAGAAGTGCGGTCCAAGCTGTGGCGCTCAGCTCAAAGTGACAAGGCAAAGGCCTGTAAAGTGTTACTAGTATATGATAAGCTCAAAATCAACGGAAAAACTTTTGTTTGGGATGATCTTCTGAGTGGTAAAGTTGAACATCCTCATTCAAGGCGTAAGTTACCCAAAGGGCAGGATAGCCATGCCTAAACCTGACAAACGAACGTAAAGTCACTTAGAGTGACATCACCTAATGCTCATATCGTTTTGAATAAAGTAAACTTTCTTGAAATTTTTTTGTGTCTTATCATCCACACGCAGTAGTAATAACTGAAACCTGCTGTACGTAGACGTTCAGGACACTGAAATACTTCCTCCTGCATATAAATTGATTCGCAGACACAGATATTCTCCTGGTGGTGGAGTTGCCATAGCTATAAAGAACAGCATACCTTACGAAGTACTTGTAAGAGATACCTGATCATGAAAGCGTTTTGTGCAGTTTACCATTTCACGGCAAACGCATCACCTTGAGTGGAATTCACGGGGCACCAAACTCTCCTCCAGAATATATGAAAGATGTTATTGACTACCTTGTCTAACACGCCAAGTCCCAAACTAACCTCATTATAACAGGCGATTTAAATATACCAGGCATAAATTCGGATGACATGTCTCATGATAGCGGAGACTCCAGAAGAGGGAAATTCCTCTTGTTCACAATTTTTAGTTTCTCATTAAGCCAGCTTGTTAAGCGTGATACCAGGTTCGGGTATTCGTCATCATCTCTACTTGACCTTATGCTAGTATGTCCTTCACTTGATAACCGCGCAGTTAGCATTGACGAAGACATGTCAGATCACAAATTAATAGCCATGACTTGCCCTGTGTCGAGCAGAAAGAAGTACATTCATCCTGCTTATATATATATTTTTAAACTACACAAGCGCAGATGATGCTGCTATTGTAGACTTCCTAGAAGCCAGTTATTGAGAGTTCGATGAAGTAGATAATGTGGAAAGACTTTGGTCTAAGTTCAAAGAGGTAATAAATTTGTATGAGCGTCGTTTCGTTGCGTTAAAGAAACGTCAAACAGTCAGAACCCATGGGTCATACGTGACATGATTCATCTGAAACAAAAAATCAAACGACGGCGTAAAAGTGGTCACCAACATGATGCTTCTACTTTGACGACCGTGTTGCGAGCGAAGGTGAAAGACGCCAAAAATTGTTTTTTTTTTTCAGTACAACTCAACCCTCGTTCATGGCCAGTGACCCAAAAAAGTTCTGGTGTTATCTTTCTAAAAATCAACACAAAGTTTTACGTAGTAAATTACGTGATCACATCATCACTGCGCCTACATCTATTGCAAATGAATTGAATGTGTCCTTCAAATCAGTATTCTCGAGAACTGCCTCTTTACCCCAATTCCATCACAAGATGTCAAGGTGCCGATTCAGGAAACTATGATAAGTGAAGATGGCATCTTAAGTCCCCTGTGCATTTTAGACGCCAAAATGTGTCCTGGTCTCGACCATATCACAAACGTTTTCCTGCAGAGATACGCGGGTCGGGTAGCAAAGTATCTGCACAAAATTTAGGCTGTACCTTTGAAGACGACATGTATTCCTGATGACTGGCGCTCTGCAAATGTTGTGCCAGTTCACAAATCTGGTTCCAAATTATATCTAGATAATTACTGATCAGTATCACTCACAAGCACGTGTTGCAAGGTTTTATTTGTTAAATATTGTCACTATAATTGTTGCACATTATTTGTTGAATATTGTCACCCACCTTGATAAAAACGACCTTTTGTGCCATAACCAACATGGTTTCAGGTCTGGATTGCCAACCATGACGCAATTAGCAAAATTAACGCGTCACATTGCTAAGGAAACTAATCTAGGAGGTCAGATCGATGCTTTCTTTAGATTTATAAAAAACGTTTGACGTCGTTCCTCATGTTGACCTCATTACCAAACTTTATGCATATGGTATTGACAGAGCATACTGGGAAGTGAAGTTTAGATAGTGGTCCACGCTTGTTCCGAGTGGATTTCCCATTTGCATGTTTGGGATACGCGCTTCCGCTGTACCTATGAAGTTCGAAACAATGTTATGCAGCCCGCTGAGGTAACTCGCTTGTTTATATGTTTGGCTGTTTACTCGAAAGACGAGAGCTCGATGATACGGTCCACGTCAGTCGCATTTCGATGAAAGCCAAATGTTGGAGGCCTGTGTATTGTGCAATGTCTATACTATGGTCTATATTATCATCGTTCAGCATGAAGGTGTGTCTCGTAGCCGCAATGTCTTTGGCGCGTTTCACTCATTCCGCAAATTCCACGTTAACATCTCTTTCCCCATCCCTCCTCCCGAATTCAAACTTTTTCTCCTCGTGAATAACTCGCACTCAGTGTCACTCACGAAAATTTGCGCATGTGTGGCATTTTATGCGTTACGCAAATTGCCGCGCAACCGTCGTATGTCATTGCGTTTTACGAATGCACCGAATGACCCGAAAATACGTTACCACGAGTTTCCCAGTACGTAAAACGCAGGGCAGCATGGCTGCGAAACATTTCCCGTGAAGGACCTAGCGGGGAGGGAACAGTATGGCAGCCGAAAACAGGTCTCTGGTGCGCGCCTTGCATTTTACGGAGCAGGACTGCAGGAAGACCGAGAAGTTCAGAATACTTTTGGCAATGGCTGTGCCTACAGTGTTCCCCGGTTATCCAAGATACATAAGCACGCCTGCTCCTAGAAAGAATCGGCCACGCTTTGAAATTGAATGCGATAATGCGCAGTCGCTTGCCGAGTGCTTTGGCAACGCTGCTCCACTAGACAGGCCTGTCATTAGCTAAAACGGCTCGTGAAATAAAATGACAGCTCTGAAGCCATGACGCCCAAAACCCCAAACTAGGGAATGAAAGGTGTGTGGAAATTTCATAATTTTCAGATGCATCATGTCAAACTACATTCCACGTTGTTAAACCGACTAATGTTGAATTGCAATGGCAGAACCAGATCAAGTTTTTCTGCTCTAAGCGGAGCAATCACATTCCAATTTCGTATTGGGAGCGTGATTTGTGTGTTCCAACGGCAGATTGAGAGCAACCGCAGAACACGGATTGCTCCGTGGAGCGAAAATTCTTGCTCCACCGAAACCGGCGGATTTGACCGGAAGTTCAAGGGACGTATTCAGTGCGCCCGCCTTTTATCCAATCAGCGATGGATGTCCGTGGACGACTAGAAAAACGCTTTGCACTCTCTCGCTCCCTTTCGTGCTTCCCCCGCTAGATTTTGGCTCACCAAGAGCTCCCGTCGAGAAGTTCGCGTTCCAATCGCAGATTTGGCGAGAGCAATCTTGCTCGGATCAGCGTGCTCCGTTCGCAATCCGGCGCAGCGCTCGCGATATGCCATTGGAATTCAAAAAGAACCTAAAGAAAACACGCTGCTTCTGTGCGAAGATCGCTCGTATGGAAGGAGCATTGTAGGCCCTTTAAGGAAAAGTGAATGAGGTTGAGTAGCGTGCACAGTTTTTTGAAAGTAACACTGGCATTGCCTGTTTTGTGAAGGTGTGCAATGGTGCTGCGCAACGTGAAACGACTGGCGAGTTCGTTGCACACCAAGTCCGCAGTTTCTGGACGAAGAAGCTCCACTACAATTATCATTCCCCTGATGTTCACAATGCTTTTGTTTCAAGGGTTTGAGCAACAATTATTCCAGAAATACAACCGCACCCGTCAAATAGCGACTCCCCTGTTTCAAAAATGACTGTGTAACAAACAAACATGATCGAGCGTGAACAGCACGGCGAAAACAAAAAAAAAAAAAGAAAACATGACGCGAAAAATTGGAACTCACCCGAAAAATCGCTCCAAATAAACCTTACACTTGCTATATTTAGGTTGAAGCATCGCTGACGCACATTGGGTAGGACAATTGCCAATATACTCCACGGGCGCAGGAACGGCGTGCCGTCGGCTAATCTCGGAGGCCACGGTCGTGCAGTATCCGCTCCACGCGGCAGGTCGCAGCGTGCGTTTTTCATCGAGCGGCCGCGATATAACATTGCCCACTCAGAAATAAGTTCACTCTTGAAAAGGTAAAGAGATGGTATACTGAGGCATCGATCCGTGACCTTGAAAGGCCATGGATCGTTTTATCGAAATTGCATGCGAACCTTCCACTCGTGAGGGGGCCCTCAAGCCGTCTCTTGCGTGTCTACACATTTCAGGCCGGACAAGAAAATGCCAACGACCATTGTTCCAAAGCCCGAGGCGGCCGAGTACCTCGGCGACCGGCCGTTCGTGGTACGTCCCCACTTCGAGCCTCCTGTGCAATGTATGTGCTGCCAGAGGTTCGGCCACATGGCTCGCTACTGTCTTCGCACGCCGCGCTGCAAGGTGTGCTCGGGTCCGCACAGCTACAGGACCTGCAACCGCAAGGACAAGCCCCGCTGCGCCAACTGCCACGGTCCGCATGCGGCCACGTTCACACGATGCCCGCTGCGCCGCCTCGCGGCCGTCGAGAAGCGGTGGTCGTACGAGACCAACGACGACCAGTGAACGAGGAGGTTCTTCCGAGGCAAGAGAGCTGGTTGATGGTGAACTCCGATGGCGGCGTTAGGAGCGTCTCACAGACTTCAAATACGAGCGCCGCCTGACGCACTAGTGGCGATATCGAAACTAAAGGAACGGAAAATTTCGGAGCGCGCGAGGGCTCTTAGGTGGGCTAGATGGTTCATGAAAATCGCGGCAGAACGGCGTAGAAGACTGAATGAACAGAACACAAGAGACAAGTTGTGTTCTGTGTCTTGTGCTTTCTTCGTCCAGTTTTCTGCGCTGTTCTACCATAATGTTTTGGAGCGCTTTAGGAATTTACACCCCCTTTTCCTTTCGTAAAAGCGGGGATTTTGAAATTATCGCTTATAGAACCAAAACTATAAGAAAACAGAAAAATCTTCTAAGGCTTTACAGCAGTAGGCGAACGATCTAAATGTGGCACACGATATTAGCCAAGGCTGCCTGCCAATTGCTTCCCAATGACATATAGGAATGAAAAGAGAAATGGATTCTGCTAAGTATATACACGCATTATTAAACGTGTGCGGCGGTACGTTTTGTAGGTAACATATATTCGTTGCCCAAATTGTTGAGATGAAAATTAAACCTGTATGTAGCGTGTATAGGTCTCACACCAGTATTATTTGTGCAATATGTCAATCGAAGAGAAGTGAGCGTTATGTAAACACCTAGCACTAACTGCCTTCGTATGCTAATAGTGTACTCCAAATGTTTACATTATTTCGTAAAAGTTTGACGAAAATTACTCAAAACATCTAAGGTTACTTCGCTCTCGGTAACCAACTCTGAAGGAAACAGATCAATATACGCAAAGTGAAAACGTGCACCTTCATAATCATTCACAGTGTTTTGCGAATGTAACACTGAAAGAAAGCGTCACCATTTGGTCGCACTGACAGTTGGGAGAGTTGGTGTAGTTTCATTGTTGAGAACAACGCAAGAAACACGAGACTTCACCCGAAGAAACCCCAAGGAGGGGCGCCGGACTTGCAAGTAATCTTTAATCATGTCCAGCGAGTGAAAAAAGACTTTATTCGGAGGATCCAGCAAGCAGGTAGTTTCCAGCCGCACAGGGCTCGGATCACCCTTCTATAGTGCTTTAGTCTACGTCGACTCACGCATAATACAGGTACGTGGTCATAAAAAAACGGTTATACAACACGCAAGGTTTTATGATGCTTGCCAACTCAAATACGATATTTTATTGCAGGGCGATGGATGCGACGCTGATACATGAGTTACCGTTAGAGATGTGCAATAACTTGCGCGTTGTGTTACCGTTTGTGTGTGTGTGTGTGTGTGTGTGTGTGTGTGTGTGTGGGACTACGTGTATGTATAGATGTGAGTCGATGTGAATAAAGATTAGTTGCGAGTCCGGCGCATGTGCTTGTGCTCTCATCGTTTGGTGTTTCGTTTTCTTGCGCCGTTATTAAGCACGCCACTATTTGACCAATACTCGCGCGTATACAGCATCAAGAGCGTTAAACACTTGAACGTATTGCCTCCGCAAGTCGTTCGCAACAGTGACAACCAGCTAGCATGTGCATCTGTATAAAAGCTCCTTATCTGCTCTTCGAGTTTACCATCAATTTAGACCGGCACTCATACTTGACAGGTCGAAGAATGACTGCTGCAGATCGAAATGAGGTGACGTGGTGAAATGTTTATTTCTTGCAAGAAAAAGAAAATAATTTTCTGTGTGCCTGTGCCACTACCGAACGAAAATAACCATTTTCATTGCTTTTTTTCTACGTGGCACTAATTAGCTACGGTGGCTGAAGTGAGCAATTGACAGTGGGATATGAGTCTTAGTGTTATTTGTAATCTTTCGCGCGCTTGTTTGCCCACAGAGTTTCACATTGTTAAGATACATGGCACTGACGTTTGTTACTGCGTGTCTTACAGGTTATAAGAAGTGTTGTGATGTCAAACACCTTGCAAGCACTTGATCAATAAATTGTACGTTGACAGAAGTGCGCTGACGTGTTGTGTGCCCCTGTACTCGGAACAGTGCCCGGCATTACAAATGTGGTGAATATTTCTAAAATAAACTCTGTTGCAAAGCAGCAGGCAAACTAGTGTTTCTGTGTATTTCATTTTTTAAGGCGATAACATTAAAAAGCTCGTTTCGCAGAAATTCCGATCTCGATGTCGGTGTCCAGCCTCGTTAGTTGTCAGCAAAAATCATCACGTGAGCGATTGAAACACCCCGAAAGAGGCAAATGAAATAAATGAAACAATTCCAGGTCTGAGTGAGGATCTCATCTGCATCGTTTTGTGCAGCAAGTGAGTGTTCTACTGCAGAGCCACACGTCCGCTTGCAAATACAGTAAACGTATCTTCCTCTGCTTGTAAATGCAGTGGAGGTTACTTGCATGCTTTGCAAACAAACGCGTCCTGTATACATTCTTCCCAGTGAAGCATGTAATATCGCAGTAATAATGCGTGTTACAAGCGTATATTGCGATCGGACATCAGAAATTGCGATAAGCGTGAATTCATGTTTTAAAGCGGGCCACCCACTACAGAAGGCACACGCGTCAATGTGCATTTCTCCTTAGGACCCCGTAGAGGGTGGATAGCAAGTTCGAAAATATTTAACGTTCACAATCGCCCGTTTATTAAACGCAGAATGCAGCCGTATTACACAGAATGCAGCCGTATTTGAAAGCTTCACGGACACCAGCCATTTTCAACTGAGTATGCACCAGGATCAAGATTACATTACAGGATATGTCACTATCGCGTTTAGCTCTCTCTCAAAGGTGAAGCTTAAGGATCCGCCAGTTTTTTTTTAAACCTTACGTTTAAGGTTCTCGACCCATATTCACGTTTTTTTAAGAAAAACTTGACGTGATTCTATGGTTTTAACCTGTGACTAACAATAAACGTGCAACGCAGAACGGCGCTGAATGGACCGTGTAACTGATTTGAAAGACGTGTCTCGTTTATAAAAAAAACAATTGGGGGACACCTTTATTCTTCACTCAGGTGTCTGGTAGTGGCCATCAGACGTCGGTGCTCGTGGGGCCTCGAGTATTCTTTGGGTTACTATATCTTTCGTCGCACTGTTGGTGCGAATCTAAGAGACCATATAGGAAGAAGTGCTGGGTTGGGATCCGCTCTTGCAGGTGTCGCAATGTTCGCCGGTGCTCACAAGAAAACCGTCTTCTTTTTCAGCGAACTCCTTTTATTCTCATTTGTTATCATGACAGTTCATCGATCCTTATCTTAAGTAATCTTATGCTCGCAGATCATATGTATCTCACATAGCTCTGAACTTCAACCAAAACCGCCAAATGCACCTCACTTACAAGACGTTTATCAATAGTAAAACAAAACGTTTTATGAATCATTAGAAAACCTGAAGTGCCTGGAAAAGAAAACAAGTTTCGAGCGATTAAAAGTGATTCAGTTTTCAGTTGGCTATATTTCTATTAAGATCATGAAACCTAGAAGAACAATATCTGAAACTTGACCATATGAAAGTATTGAAACTCTCTTCGGAAAACCTAATATTCTAAAAACAAAGTCTACAGCTTCAATTCTGCATGAAAAATTGAAGCTGAAGCAGCATTGTTAAAGTGAAGCACAAGCGTACATGTTCATACGCTAAGCGAGTGAAATCATTGTAGGAAGCATTGCTGACCAACTTCACTCGCATTACCATATCTCAATGAACAGCAGAATCAAAAATCTCAATTTAATCTCTCTTCCAACATGAATTATGTCACTTTACAAAGTCGTTGTAAAATTTACGCATCAATAAGAATAAGTTCGACAAGCTACAATCACTGGAATGAACGTATAAACGAGAATGTACCACACGAGAACAGGCGAAAGAAAACAACAACTATTTAACGCTCGCGACCTGGCTCGTGGTTTGTCCACTACAACAAAATTATCATTAATGAATAATTACATCAGCTGATGCGACTAGATAAGTAAAAAATCATTTCTGAAATCTTCCTCATCCCACTAGCCAAACATGTCGCACTTGTTAGATTTCATCGAGGAATTCTCTCCACATCGAAAAACGCGAGCAAAGTCAGCGTTCTCTTTCGCTGGTACGTTGCACATACGCTCGCCGTCTTCGTCTCCGCAGAAAAGGTAACAGCCGAAAAGGAAGAAGGCTTGGTAACCCGTCATGGCGCCTAATTCGCCGTCCGCGGCCGCAGCAGCATCAGGGGCGTCGCGATCGGCAGCGACGTTCCGCTTGTAGGCGCGCCAGGCGACATAGACACCTGCGACGGCTGCTTGTAATTCTACACTGAACGGCACGTCGAAATCGTCTCTGGCGTTCAACACGAGGCACCTGTGGTAGTTGATCAGTTGGCTACGACCGAAGGGACGCCGCTGCATGTAGTCGAAGTACAACGCCACCGCCAAACGGGTACCGATTCCGGCGTACAACGTGGCACGGTGATTGGGACCGGTCGTCGAGAACCAGGGAAAGAAGAGATGCTGCGGTGCCAGGCGAAACTGCAAGTGCGAGACGTCAACGTCACCCTGTTGTTCTCGTAGGTGAAAGCTATTGAAATCCTGGGTGTGTCTTCGTGCAGTTCCAACGTTCATGTCAGGTCGCTTGGCGAGACGTTCGGCGTAGATCATGCGGTTCTGAAGCGGACGTGAGCTAACGTTGCGACCGAAGAATGAACCTAGAGGCTTCGCAGTTTCCGGGAGCGCCAAAATCTTGCCAAAGCCAGTCAGCTGTCGATATTGTACCGGTTGACCGCGGAGAAGAGAGCCGCTACGGAGCATGTTCATGAACTCTTCGCGAATCTTGTGCGCTAGTTCGGAGACGTGGGCTAGAGCTTCTTGAGTAAGGTTGAAAAGAAAGCCGTCCACGACATGCTTGAATAGACCGTGCACGTCCCCGAAGCAGTGTCGTTCCTGCTGAGCCCTGGCTTCTTCGGTAGAGCCGAAGAAACTTTCACGAATCTCAGTTTTCGTGTAATATATGGCTGCGTGGACAGCAAGGCATCCGAGGATGTCCTTCGCTCTGTCTTCGCCTTTGGTCTTGAGAAGACCCAGTATCTTCGTGATGGAAGTGCGGTCGAAGACGACGACATAGTCTACCTCGGTGATGCTCTCCCCAAAGTACCTCTGAAGCAAAGAATTCCACTTTTCCATGGACACCATCGGCGCAATACGCAGAAGTGACGTCACGCTTCCCAATGCGTCTTCCTTCTCAGAGGCCTTCAGGTAGTCCTCGAAGACTTCATTCACGTCCTCTAAGCTCGCGAGAATTTCTGAGAAACGGGCATCGTCACTTATGTGTTCTACCATGTTGTCGTACGCGAGCCGAAGATACGCCACCACGTTCCCGGACCTTATGTGTTCTTGTAGTGTTCGCAAGATAGACTGGAAGGCGGTGTCTAGTGGGAACGTTAGTATATGCCGTACGCTGCCTTCGAAATGCAGCAGGTCGACACCGAAGAACACCGGAAGGGCTAAGCGTCTGGCCATGAAGAAAAGAGCTGAGACGAAGTCTGAACTTGCGCTACGGTCGGGCCACGTCAGTCCTGCTTGAGCCAATACCATCCTAAGGTCGTTCGAGGCTCCGCCTTCGGTGGCGGCGAGGCACGCCTTAAGATAGAGGGCGGCTTTTCCTATTGGTTCTCCGTCGGCCTGCTCAGGCTTGACTTCCCGCATGCGCGCCACGGCCGCTGTGACGAAGTATCTTAGGTTCTCTGCACGCGACGTTGTGTGAGGGTGATTTCGCTTCCAGGATCCACATGCGAAGCGGTAGAAGTTGTCGCATGGCTGAGCTTCCCTGTCCACGGCGTCTCGGAATAGGATACCGTATGCGTCGCCGGTTGAGCCTAACCCTGCGCCGAATCGTACGGGACTCTTCGCGGTGGCGTTGGTGGTATGGTTGCGTATGGGCTTAGAGTGCGATGGTGCCTTCAAGAGTGAAATCATGTGCAACGCGAAAAAAAATAAGAGGGCAGTGAACAGAAGAGCGAGGGTGAAGGCTCCCGTCACCACTATAAGGGACGGCTTCCAGGTTTTTGCGCCGTCAAGCTTAGAGCCACTGGTAAGCCGACTCAAAGGGGAACCCTGCATGTACAGAAAAAATAGCTTCACACTTCAGGACTTTGTGTCTAAGTGTGTTTCTTTTCATTTATATTGGGAAACGTTTTCTTGTTTTGATAAATACTGACCTATGCAACATATATTGATTGCACGCTCAAACAACAATACATCGATGTCATTTGAACGTCATGCTTTAAAGGAACATTACTCTAAACAATTCAATCCCCAAGAAGTTGTCTAAACGTATTGCACTGTTCCCCCCCCCCTCCAAAAAAGTTGTTCACTTCGCAAAACCTACCAATTGTTGCCAAAGAAAATAAAACGCACAAGACGAGAAAGATTGATCAGATAGCTAGCGTTCAGAGGGTCTTTTCGACTCCTGACTAATTGCACAGACTATGCACGCGTCGCGCCAGCTCTGCTCCTTACTTTGTTGCACACAGGTTGTGTTACGTGCCCTCTCTAATAGTTGTCATCTACTAAATCCACTGACCGGTGTAAAGGTTTATGTGGGTCAGACGGGCAGGCGTTCAAACTCATTCTTTTCATCTTTCCCAGCTACAGAGCGAACCATAGACAGCGATTTCATGACGTGAACTATTAGGGATACAAATTAGTGCATTGGGTTTTGCGGGGAAAACGTACACCCGTTTAAAATTAAAAAAATTTCAGTTCCAGAACTTGGGCGGCTTTGAACCACAGGAAGGACTACACTGTGTATATTTGGGACGTAACATAACTGATCCCGGTTTTCTGAGTTGAAGGTTGAAGCGTCATTTGTACTTCACTTTTAATATTCAGAATACCTGCCAGAGAGCCCTTGCGCATTTATACCTTGCAAACATATTTCTACAAGTCAGTAGTGGGATTGGCGTCTCTCATAATCATATGGTGGTTTTGGGACGTTAAACACCACATATCAATCAATCAGTAGTGAGATTGGGGCATAAAGTAGTAGAAGGTCTCTGCCTTGAAGAAAAGAGTACGAAGTGGATAAAGACTGGTCCCATCCCACCAGTCTGTCATTCATTGTCTTCGCGTGTAAACATCGTAAATATCCGTAAATATACGTTTCCTTCTAAGATAAGGGAGGTGCAGGGTACGCCTACCTGGTTCTTTCGACAAATAAACACGGAACTTCGGAGCGGTCGCCAGCTTCATTTTCCTGCAATGGTTCAACAGGCCGACCCACAAGAGCAACAGCAGCTGCAACAGCAGCCGCAGCAGCAGCATCAGCTGCCTCCTCTGATTCTCCTTTCTCCACGAGACCCCGGAACCATCTCTGAACCACCAAGGACACGGTGAATGTCGAAGATTAGGTGACATTATACGAGCACGTGAGCGAATACTATACGTTGGACGCCACGCTGAAGCTGGCCTACCTTGTATTTTACTTGCGGGATACGGCACTCATTTGGTATGAGACGCATGAGTCGGAATTGACCAGCTGGAACATTTGCAAACTGAAGCTTGTCGAGTTGTTCAGCAGGCCATTTGGGTGACAGCAGGCTGTGCCGAAAGACCTGTAATGCCGCGTGCAGACATCGAAGGAATAATATGTGTCTAATATGCAGAACGAACCGGGCCTCTGTCGAAAAGTTGCCGAGCACATCAGCGAAACTGACAAAATCACCTACATAATAAAGGGAATTGCCGATGACGCCTTTAATCTGTTGATCGTTATGATTGCGCCACCGTCAACGTGGTTGTGAAGGAATGTCAGCGCTTCGAGCACGCCAAGAGTCGTCGCATCAACCGCCAGGTTGCGCGTCTGCCTAATCACTGCAGCCACATCGACCTGTGAAGACTGCCCCAAGTTCACGCAAGCTACATCATCCGACAAAGTCACCCGAATCGTCCGCCGCGAACTCGAAGCAATGCCTCTTGCAGCCATCGCTTCAGACGGCGCTCAAGATAACGCATCCACCGTCTCCCTCATCCGAAGCCGTCGTTCACCAAGGGCTTAGAAAATCTCGGCATCGCACCTGTTTGCGCTGTTCGCACTACCGAGAGTTTGGCTTCGGTTAGCCAGATCCCGGTGTACCCTTCACGCTACCCTTACCGCTACCGGAACCATCCTGAATGGAGGACGTTGGATGATCGACCGATCTGCTTCCACTGCTCTCGTGTCGGACACATTGCACGCTACTGTCGCAATCGTAGGATGACCAATTCATCCTGGAACACTCGGACACGGCGTCGCTTTGAAGGGAACTCTCGCTGGTCTTCCACGCCATACGATCCCCAGCCTGCTGCTACTAAAGTTCAGGGCCAAAGGTTCAGTTGGTTACCATCACCCCTAGTCCGCCGATCTCTCTCGCCGATGATTCTTCGATCCAGGTCTCCTGCACGACCTGGGCCCTCAACCTCGTGAAACTGGACCATGCAGCTCCCGGAGGTGACGCGGCCTTAAGGACCCAGTCTGCAAACCATCTGTTGACGATTCCTGCACGCCGCAATATTTTGGACCTTTTGGTGGATGACGTAACCGTTACAGCCCTCATAGACAATGGCGCACAAATTTCAGTCATGAGCGCTGCTCTCTGTATTAAACTGCGCAAAGTGATTACGCCTCCCCTTAAGCGTGCAGTAATGCTTGCGGATGGGAGCACATCTACAGTTCTAAGCATGTGCACCTCTCGCGTGTGAATTGCTGGCCGTCAGACTATCGTATTGTTCACCGTGCTTGAGCAGTGCCCAGGTGACGTGATTCTCGATCTCGACTTACTCTCTGCGCACTCCGCCCTTTTCGACTGCTCCACAGACCTTCACCGGGAACTACCTTTTGACGCCGCCGTTGCCCGTCATGCTCAGAGCCGCCTTTGTGCCACCGAGTTCCTGCATCTTCCGCCGCAAGCCGCGACTTAAGTGCAGGTCATGTGTGATCCGCCAGTGCACGATGGTGAATATATCGTTTCACCCCTTATCGACGTTGTGTTAAAGCATTCCATTGCTGTCCCACACACCGGGTAGAGAGTACGCCACATTCAGACCTATTTGTCTCTATTCAACTTCGGTTTCACCGCGCACGTGCTGCCTGCCAGTTTCACCGCGCACGTGCTGCCTACTAGGCGTCGTGTCGTCATTGCAAGAGTGTGATATGCCTGAAGTGTCAGCTGTGCAGCCTACTCCGCTCGACAACTTGCTCACTTCGCCCAACCTTTCAAGCATTGACATTGCCAAAATTATAGCTCCAGATCTTTCGCCCTCCGAAGCACAAGACCTCCACCGCCTCTTGATATGCTATGCGGACATATTCGATCTTCACAACCGCCCTTTAAACCAGACATCAGTTGTGACCCATCACATGAACACCGGCTATGTCGACCCAATACATCACCGCCCTTACCGTGTCTCCACTGCTGAACGCTCTGCCATCTAGAAAGAGGTCAAGAAAATGCTCACTAAAAGGCATCGTCGAACACTCATCTAGTCTGTGGGCAGCCCTGGTCATGATTGTCAAAAAGAAGGGCAATACGTGGTGGTTTTCCGTCGACTATAGACATCTCAACATGGTCGCAAAGAAGGACGTGTACCCCTTACCAAGAATAGATAACGCCCTTGACTTCCTTCATTGCACCAAGTTTTTCTCCTCCATTGAACTTTAATCTTGTTATTGGCAGATCGCTGTTGACCCACAGAACCGAGAGAAAACAGCAATTGTTGCCACAGATGGGTTATACCTATTTAAAGTAATGTCGTTTGCGCTTTGCAATGAGCCGGCCCCCTTTGAGCGCATGATGGACTCCCTTCTATGCTGCTTCAAGTGGTCTTCTTGCTTGTGCTACTCAGATGATATAATTGTGCTTTCCCCGACGTTTGCGAGTCATCTTGAGCAACTGTCTAGTATTTTGCAAGTATTTCGCAACGCTGGTCTTCAGCTGAACTTCTACAAATGCCGTTTCGGTCATCGCGAAATAGCTGTACTTAGTCACCTCGTTAACGCCTCTGGGGTACAGCCCGATCCGGACAAAACTCTCGCAGTGACTCAATTTCCCGTACCCTCTTCTGCTGAAGGTGTCCGGAGCTTCTTTGGTTTGTGCTTCTATTTCCGCCGCATCATCCGGAAGTTTGCCCATAATGCGTGGCCTCTCACCGAGTTTCTGAAAAAAGACGTCCCCTTTACTTGGAATTCACCTCAAAGTGCTGCATTTTCGTTGCTTGTTGCTGCCCTCACGACTGCGCCAACATTAGCGCACTTCGATCAGACCACACCCACAGAAGTTCCCACTGACGCGAGTTGCCACGGAATATGTGCCGTTTTAGCTCAGCGTCAGCATGGACGTGACTGCTTCATCGTCTACGCCAGACGACTTTTGTCCCCTGCCGACAAGAACTATTCCATCACCGAAAGAGGTTGTCTTTCTCTTGTTTGGGCTGTCGCTAAATTCCACCCGTACCTGTTCGACCACAGTTTTACTGTTGTAACTGAGCATCATGCGCTCTGCTGGCTTTCGTCGCTCAAGGATCCCACGGGCCGTCTCGGTCGTTGGTCTCTCTACCTCCAAGAATACACCTTCCCTGTAGTGTATAAATCTGGTTACCTTCATCAGGACGTCGATGGCCTGTATCGGTATCCAGTGGATCCGCCAGACGTCACACAGAAAGCTCTACTGAGGCTTGCGCCTTATCAATATTAGACTTTCTTGATATCGCTTCTGAGCAACGCCGCGACCCGGATTTACTTCCTATCATTGAAAGCTTGAGTTCCGCTACTCCACCCACTTCTCTGAATTTGTATTTTCTTCACGAAGGTGTTCTCTTTCGCCAAAACATCCGCCCTATTGGTCCTGACCGCCTGCTCGTCGTGCCTTCCCGTTTGCGTGTAAATGTTCTCCGACAGCTTCACGATGAACCTGCTGCCGCCGGTCACTGGTGGGTCACCCGCACTTTTGATCGCGTCCGGAGCCTTTTTTTGTGTGGCCATGCCTATATCGCTCTGTGCAAAAGTATGTCTCCAGCTGTGACCTTTGTCAACGTCGAAAACGACCAACAGCGCTTACAGCTGGCCTCCTTCACCTTATTAAAATACCTGCTGAACCATTCTACCGTGCAGGGCTCGACCTTCTCGGGCCGTTTCCCACTTCTGCATCCGGGAACAAATGGGTTGCCGTGGCGACCGACTACGCGCACCTTACGCGATCACCCGCACTCTCCCAACCAGCTGCGCCACTGATATCGCCAACTTCTACTGCATGACATCATTTTGCATCACGGTGCTCCTCGACAGCTCGTTAGCGCCGCCGCAGTGGTCTAGTGGCTAAGGTGCTCAGCTGCTGACCCGCAGGTCGCGGGATCGCATCCCAGCTGCGGCGGCTGCATTTCCGATGGAGGCGGAAATGTTGTAGGCCCGTGTGCTCAGATTTGGGTGCACATTAAAGAACCCTAGGTGGTCAAAACTTCCGGAGCACTCCCACTACGGTGTCCTTCATAATTATATGGTGGTTTTGGGACGTTAAACCCCACATTACAATCGACAGGTCGTTACGGACTAAGGCCGATACTTTCTGTCTCCCGTCGTCCAGGATATCTTACGTTCCTGTTCCGTGAACCAGAAATTCACAACGGCATGCCATCCACAAACTAAAGGCTTACAGAGCGCCGGAATCGGAGTATCACCGACATGTTGTCGTTGTATGTTTCTCCAGACCACCGCGACTGGGACGCAACGTTACCCTGCGTCACCTTCGCTTACAACTCCTCCAGACATGACACCGCAGGCTATTCCCCGTTCTACCTTCTTTATGGACGTGAACTCTCTCTGCCTCTTGATACACTCCTTTCAGCTGGTTCAAGTTCCCTGTAACATGCGTCCACGATGCCATAAAACGAGCCGACCGCAGCACGACAGACCGCCGAGAATGGCTCATACTTTCTCAAGCTTGTCGAAAGATTGGTACAATCGCCACCACGTGACGTTTCGTATACACTCAGTACTCTGTTGACCCATGTCACACTCAGAAAAGCTCTTATTTCGCTATGAGGACCATGCAAGTACTGCGCAAGGTCACTGGCCTCGCTACGAGATACAGCGGGTCATCGATGCAGCGCATTCAACTCCGCCACCATC